>LOJH01001823.1:25314-42880 GCA_001685095.1 Ellobius talpinus
GAGAGAGAGAGAGAGAGAGAGAGAGAGAGAGATCAGAGTTGAGGTTAGCCAAACACTCTGCATGCTCTCGACACCTGGCAAGGGTGATTTAAAGATTACTTCTTTTAACTATCCTAATAACCCTATGAAGTAGATTCATGCCCTTTCTTACACAACAACAGCATCGGTCTCCTAGAATTTAAGTCCCTTGAGAGGTTTTATACCACAAGGGATGTAAGGAAGTGAAATCAACCCCTGATCTGCCAGTTTAAATCACCCACTCCCAAAAGCACTGCTGTTGCTCTCGGTTCTCCGCAGGAGCAAGAGCTGCTGGCACCGTGTGGATAATCAAGACTGGACAGAGAGTAGAGTTGAGGCAGGTGATGGAGACCCTGTCTACCAACCCTGAAGTTATCTCATTTCTAAGATTTTTTTCGGTGCCATGGGTTCCCCTAAGCATTTTAGCGAATCTCAGCAAGGTGACCAAACTCCACACTATGAATTGCCATGCTGCTCATCACCCCCAAGACAGAGAATAAAAGACCAGGGTTTTGGAAGGTAAAGAAGTTGACTGTGAAATGGACAGGTGTGTGGAGGGGATGGAGTCTATCCTTTTGCTTTTCAAACATGCAGCACATAAATGTGCAAAGAAAGACAGGCAGGCAGGCAGGCAGGCAGACAGACAGAAGCAGGAACGCTAGAGCTTACATTTGAATTGAATGGCTCTGCTATTGCATATACTTAGAGAAGCTACTTCTCCAACCCATCTCAATTATCAACCTACAAATAGTAAAATTAGATTTGATCCATGGTTCTCATCTTGGGAACTTGTTAGAAATGAAGACAAATATCATATGAACTCACTCATAAGTGGCTTTTAGATATAAAGTGAAGAAAATCAGCCTACAATTCACAATCCCAGAGAACCTAGACAACAAAGAGGACCCTAAGAGAGACATAATATAGATATAG
The DNA here is from genome assembly GCA_001685095.1 of Ellobius talpinus. Lineage (NCBI taxonomy): Eukaryota > Metazoa > Chordata > Mammalia > Rodentia > Cricetidae > Ellobius > Ellobius talpinus. Next base: position 26,266 of record LOJH01001823.1, read on the forward strand.
TCTGTATGGGAAGTAGAAAAAGACAAGATCTCCTGAGTAAATTGGGAGCATGGGGACCACGGGAGAGGGTAGAAGGGTAGAAGGGGAGGGGAGAAAAAGGGAGAGGAGCAGAGAAAAATGTATAGCTCAATAAAATCAATTAAAAAATTTCTAAATTTTTGGGCCCTGTGTCAGAACACTCTCATCACCTACATGGGTTTCAGTGAAACTCCAAAGGAGAATGAGGCCCAACAATAAGCACAAACCTTTCTCAGTGGGTTTTGTAAATATCTTTGGTACATGGAACTTGACTTACTTAAAGATCAAATGTGTGTCAAGGGGAAACACCCTTGGATATGCTATGGAATCTCAGGGATGAAGAGAAATGAGAATGGTAAAAATGCCAGGCCTGGCAGAAGTAGTGTGTGTGATGGCCCCAGAGACTGTGGGGACACAGAGGGGCATACCAAACAGAATGAAAGTATTTTTAGCCCAGTCTTGGAAAAGAGGGCATAGGACTAAGCCAAATGATAATAGGAGGTTTCCTGTGAGGAGACTTTTAAAATCTGTACATTAAATTCCACAGGGGAAGCATTAATTTTTATTCAAACATTCATTGCAAAGATGTCTAAGTTCACATTGGTTCTGAAATGTAAAGACAGATCATCTTTGGCCCAGGAACTCTTTATTTCACCTGAATGCTTTTGCAGTTCGTAATAGTAAAGTAACTGCTAGGGACTATGAATTCCCCTCCCCACTCCACCTTCTGACTTTGAAGGAATAAAGCCTGATCTTTCAGATTTGGGGGTGGGGGTAGGTAGTCCTTCGGTAGTCAGTGAGGCAGCAGTGGCAGAGAGCTGGGGCCCAGGCAGTCACCAGTGAGCCTATTAAATGTATCATATGTCATCTGTACCTCCTTTATCCTTCTCACTTTGGACCTCACAGGCTGATAAGAAGAGGGAAAGCGCTATAACCCAGAAGTAAAACTGTTGCATGATTATAACCCTGACAGCCTCCCTCTAATGAGCTTCCCTGCAGATAGCGAGCTGGAGAGGGCTTTGATCTCCTGGAGCAGGAGGCTGGAGTGATCACTGTTTGGAGTAGAGCACTCTGATGGGGTCCAGTCTCCCAGTAATCAAAGTCACAAGCTACCATCTGAGTCATTTGTGAACCACAGATAAGATTAGCAACTCACTTGACAGATCAGCCATCACCATCAATGTGGGCTAATTGTATCTGAAATATGACCAGGGATGTGTCAACTCCTGGAGACCAGCATTTCCTTCATCCTGTGTTTAAAGTAAGGACAACTCTGGGGGGAGTGGAAACCTGATCAAAACACAACACGCACAGCATTTCCCCCCCCTTTATTCCCAGCCATAAGTGAAGAAAGAATTGCGAGGTTCCTTTGAAACAGGCATCATCCTGTATTTATGTTTTGTTTTGTTTTGATTTGTTTTACCAAGACCCTGCCTTGTAGTGTCAGAGACTAGGTACTTTCTAAGTAATAGGAATGCTGTAGATCCAGAAATAATTACACCATGGAATGACTTCATAGCTTCATAGTTATAACAGGCTTTGGAAAATCATGTGCAGCAAAGACCTGCTTTGAAATTCTAGAATGTTGTGTGCTGTAGCAAAGGAAAGGATGATTGGTCATTTGGAACTTGAAGGCATTTTTAAGGGTTGCGTTTTTTTTTTTGCCTCCAAAGCTATTTTAACTGACATCTTTACTTTCTTCGAATTTATTCCCATGCGAGTAGAATTTGAGCTCAACATGAATCATGGTCAAGAAACATTCACAGAGCTGGCGCTTGGGTGAATGAAGAATTGCATTGTTCCATTAACTCCTCAACTAGTGAGCGTTATTTCTTTGCTACTTAAGAGATCGTCCATCCTTCTGTACCCTGCAGACAAGGGGTAGGAGGAGAAGTTGAGAGCCATGTTACTAGTCCTTTGGGGCATATTATGTACGGCTTTCTACCACATAAGCATTCTTCTTGGTAAAGGAGAGACTCACTCCCACTTCAGCTTTCTGGAAGTGTGGGGCTCTCTATTTCCAGCTTCATCCACTGTAGTTCTTAAATTACTAGGTTGTTCCAGTGCCCAGGCAGCTAGTAAAAGCTGCCTGAAAATGGCAAGGGATGCTGAGAGGTACCTCATTACAGCTCCCAAAATACATAGACCCATAGACCGAAAATAGCACTGCAAACTTGAGGTAAGAAAAGAACAACAGGAGGGACAACAGCGGCAAAGCCGTCCACCCTGTGCAAAGGCTGACTTACTAGTTCTCTGAGGTGGGAGTCCCCTCTGTATGCTGTGAATATCATTGGTTAATAAAGGAACTGCTTTGGGCCTATAGCAGAGCTACAAGGAAACAGAGCTAGGTGGGGAAAATAAACAGAATGCTGGGGGAAAGAAGGGAGGAGTCAAGGAGAAGCCATGGAGCCTCCGCCAGAGACAGACACACTGAAACTTTGCTGGTAGGCCATAACCTCGTGGTGATGCATAGATTAATGGAGATGGGTTAAATTAATATCTAAGAGTTAGCCAATAAGAAGCTANTGTGAATATCATTGGTTAATAAAGGAACTGCTTTGGGCCTATAGCAGAGCTACAAGGAAACAGAGCTAGGTGGGGAAAATAAACAGAATGCTGGGGGAAAGAAGGGAGGAGTCAAGGAGAAGCCATGGAGCCTCCGCCAGAGACAGACACACTGAAACTTTGCTGGTAGGCCATAACCTCGTGGTGATGCATAGATTAATGGAGATGGGTTAAATTAATATCTAAGAGTTAGCCAATAAGAAGCTAGAGCTAATGGGTCAAGCTGTGATTTAATTAATGCAGTTTCTGTGTGATTATTTCAGGGCTGAATAGCTGGGAACCAACAAGCAGCCTCCTAACAACAGTTCTCAAGCTATGATGGACTTTGTCTCATCACCTCCTGCTTCGCAGCATGGTCTAGCATCTTTACCACCCCATCCCCAGCTTTTGTCTTTTGCATTGATAAAGATAGTGACCACAGAGGAAGAGCTCCATTAAGCCCTCCATTGGTCTAGTTCTAGATTGGAAAGGCATTTATAGTTCCCTACAAGGACACCAGTTACAATACGAAGTGTTTTTATACCGTAATTCACTTAATCTCCCCCAGGGGCCTTGAAGAGTCAAGACTGATGGACACATAAATGATAATCCTCCTGCCCTTAGAACAGAGTCAGTACAAGACCTGTTTGATGGTAGAATCCTCAATTTAAAGTACTATAAGATAGATCCTTTGGAGTATTGTTTCAATTGTTTTTTTTCTGTTTTTAAGTTGGTAGAAAAATGTTTGGGTGGACCTTAACCCTTGTTGCTGTCTTAACACTAGGAAGAAAATCCCAGGGCTTCCATTTTTCATACTGCTAGTCTAGTTGAACTTAATACAGGCACAGCTTAGGTAACTGAGAAATGGAAATTATGTGTGCCTTCTTCTGGTTCAATACTTGCTTGAAAGAGCGCAGGGCTCTTAAACCTAAATCCTCTCCTCTCTTCTCTCTTAGCTTCAAAGCATGAGATGACTCAACACTACACCTGTTGTACATCAAGGAAAAGTCAGCACAGCATGTCAGGAGAAGCCCTTCCATATGCAGGAATGTGACACGAACCATTGAGAACCATGTGCTACTTTCTGGTCATGAATAATGAATCATGAACTTATTTTCTGGAACATTCCATGAAGCAGAGTCAATCATTCCTGAAGGACATTAGATGGCTAAGGGTTGTGTTATTCACACCATGTAGTAAGCCCTGACGTTTAAATATCATAATTCTTTGTAAGGGCATGTCTGAACTTTAGCAATGGTCAATGATATGAGAAAACCCAAACTTAGGAACACAATTGAGAACCTCTAAATTCCACACTCTGTGCCTTCCGCTTCCTTCAGGCAGACAGAAAGTACTCTGACGTGGGATGAGAAAAGGGATTTACTTGCGAAAATTGGGCGATACTACTATTTTTGCCAGGACTTCCCTAGCTTCCTACCCCACTTGTGCATCTGACTACAGTTTATAAATTTCATTCTGACCTCTCTTTTCATATTTAGGTCTTCTCTAGGATAATCATCCTCATCTATTCCAGATTGGTTCTCTAAAGTGTACTTTGATTCTATTTTTCCAGTGCTTTCACTGGGTGCCATGTGTTGTGAGATCAGGGAAGCAGGTAGGCCAGTCTCCAGTAATTACATGGGCACATTTGAGAATCAGAATTACCTGGGAATTGAGATTCCTACATTGCCTCAGAAGTCTGAAGGTAGAGGTTCAAACTCTAGCTTAGATAACTGCCTCAATTTGGTAAAAAGCATGAAAATCTTGTTTATGTTTTCTGGATCTCATTTCCTACCTTTTAAATGTGAGGTGACCCTTTAGTTGTTACTTAAAATCTATGTGGTGTTATGCCTCTCAACTTTGCCTCCTTCGATTATTCTGGAAGATGCTAACTCATCATAAGCATTGAATGAAGTATAGAGGGCTAATCTGCAGAACACCTGACATTAGCCCTTAAATATTCCAAAGAAGACAAAAGCAAATCAATCATTCTGTCACAGATTGGGGGAAATTGACAGACACATGATGTCTATATGCTAAGAGGGAACTGAATTGGGTTATGTAAACAGATAAGAGTCATTGGTGCAAATATGAAGTGCCTTTACCCTCATGGGCTACATTAACAAATTACAACACAAACAAATGCAAATTACAATAAAATGATGCATGTATTACTTACAGTACTGGTAGCTAGGGAATCCAAACTTAAGACACCAGCAGATTGTATCTCTTCTTATAGATGATAGATACCTTCATTGTCCTTAAATATCAAGAGAGAAAAAGCCATCTAAGCTCCAAGAAGTCTCTTTCATAAGAACACCAATACAATTTATAAAGACCAAGTTCATCAGCTCCCCAAGCTTTCAACTTCTAGAGAACCGCTTGGGAACTAGGTTTCAAAACAGAAATTTTGGATAGTAACATACTTTCAAATTTCAACACTAGACAGTCTCTGTGTCGGTCATTTAATAACTGTGATACAGTTAATTTGCTGTATATGTCGTGGATATATAAGACATTAACAGAAAAGTAGGTGAAGTGAATATAGGAACATTCTATTATAGTACCTTTGCGATTTTTCCTTCAATGAAAACATAATCCTAAATGAAAATTAATAATAATAAAATGCAAATGTACGTTTTTCATAAAATGATACTTTTTCAAAGATAAGAACAGTGTTTTCCTTGGAGAAAATTACCCAGAAGTATATCACAGTAAGTCCTCAAATCATTCTGAGCAGAATTAAGTTTCCCCCAAATTATGCATAGACAAATTTTCACTTGCAACTTGGCAACCAACAACTTTAGCTCTCTTGTAAGGATTTAAAAATAGCAAATGTGCTGTTTCCACAGCTAACATACACACACATCTGAAAAACGCTATTGTTTCCTTGGTACCAAGAAAAGATGTTATGTTGAAGTTGTCAGACTGAATCAAAAAAACAAGAAAGGTAACAAAACAAAGGATCAAGTGAATCCTTGGAAAAACTATCATGGTTGCTGTTTGAATGGAGTCACAATCTCTAGATAACAGTGGCCACAAAAGCAAATGAAGAAGAACAAAAAGTGAAATTTTTGATTTTTTTTCAGTAATACATGACTTGTTCTCACCAAAATGTCATCCTGGGGAGTTAATTAAACAACCACCCTGGCCTATCCTGAGATGTGAGGGACCCATGACAGGCTGAACAAATGGGCCAGTAAAGGTGTGGGCTGTTTGACCTAATTGAGGAGCCCGAGTTTTTCTCCCCGCCATCTGTAAGTGACTTTGTGGAATGTGGGATGACTGCCTCTCTGCCCTTATCTGCTGATAAGTCCTCAAACATGAATACTCAAAAGGAAGGGAGCAAGTATTGTAGACTTTAAACAGCTTGCGAACCCTCCCTCTGAAGTTCATGTTGTGCTAAGGCCTGGGAAGGAAGTAAACTCACCTTGCATGTTTTTGCTCTCTCCATATCTAAGATGTTTGATGTCAGAATGAACAAAAACAAGAAAACTTGCCTAAAGGGAAACTGGATTCATGATGAGTCTCCTAAGCCTTTGGACTAGAAAGCTGGGCATCTTTAAGAAGAGATACCCATGCAAAGAAGGTTTAATGAACAATAGTATTCACAGTCAAGTAACATCAGCAAATTTTACAATTTCCTGGTCTGGTCATCAAGCTGAATTCCAACAAAACAAATTGTGTAAGGATGTCTACTTAGATAGGCTACTAGAAAATCACTACCTGAGATTTCAGGTAATTATCAGAAGAACTTGGTTTCTGGGAATGAAAAAAATGTGTATTTTTGTTGTTTTTCTGAGAGAGAGAAAGAGGAAGAGACAGAGTTGTGTGCATTATAAAAATTGACTCCAGTTTATCCCAGGGCCTTATTGGCGTTAGGCAAATGCTCTGCCAACCTCTGAGCAACAATCCAATCCTGTCCCTTTTTCCTTTAAAGATGAACATTGAGAGCAGATGTATGTTGCATGCAGCTACTGTCATGGAGTATGTGCTATGGATTAGGTACAAGGTTGTGGTGAGTGTGAAGTGAATTTGGACTACGTGTGTAAAAGCAAAAATGCGACTCGATGAAGCTAATCATGCTAGGGTGAGGCAGACACACCGCATGCAGAACTTAAAGGGTGCAGTAGTTTCTAAAACACTTTCCATGAGCCAGGAGATGGCTTCACAGGTAAAAGCATTTGCTGTTCAAGCCCAGTGTCCTTAGTTAAATCCCTGGAACCCAAATAAAGGTGGAAGCGGCAGGACCAACACTACAAAATTGTCCTCTGACACCCATGCCTAAACTACGGTACAGGCACATACACACACACACACACACACACACACACACACACACATACACACTTCTTATGTGCCAACACATAATAAAAGAGCTTTAAAAAATCATAACTCTGCCACATGATCATCCAATGTCCTATTTCAAGCTCCTGCTGTGATGTAGGCACAAAGTAGGAACTCAAATTATCAAGCAAATTAATTCATGGAAGCCTAGTTCTCAGGGAGTGTACAGCCAGGAACACAGACAGAAGAGCAGAAAGATTACAGAACATACCGACATGGGTCCTACAAACCAGAAATCCAGATTCTGTCATGAGGCCAGATCCAGGAAACACTGATCAGGAAAGAATCTCATGTGTTGTTTTGACTTTCAAAATGAAAATTGTTACTCCCTTTTGGCTTGGCCCACTACAGGCTGATGTTTAAGGTTGAAGAGGGAGAAGCCTTTAGTGTTCATGAGGTTGGAAATATAATGGTAAATTTGATTGAAATATTCCTTTTTGGTCTCAGGATTTTATGCTCTTTGGATGATTTTTTTATCCATAGAAAAATCACCATATATTTTTATTTACTTATTACAAAGATTACAACCATCTCTCAAAGTGCTGTACTGTGTCAGACTCCTGAGTCCCGGGTACTAGGGAACATGACTCCTTTGATCGTAACTCTTTTAAAGGGGTCAATTCTGCTCTTATCTTCTTAAAAACATAATTGGTTTCATAGGAGAAAAGTGGTCTGATTTCTGCTTGACTAAAAGAGAAAAGAAAAAAATTTACCTGCATGATCCCCGTTGAGTGGGAATGAGTGTCTGGGGTGTTAGAACAAATTGCAGAGTGACAGAAAGATAAGGACACACGATTTGGCAGAATAATTGCATGAGCATCATAGCTTTGGCCAGAGCTAACTGATGAAGTGTCTTCCTACACAGCCAGGATATTAATATACTGGCTCATGTGAACCCAAGCCCTACAAACAAACAGGCAAGCAGAGCAGCCCTGAAAGATAAACCTTGACAGACTGGTGTTGAAATGTAGGCTTTGTTTGAAAATGCTAGAGTTCTTTAAAGGCCTCCTTCTGTCCTTTCCCATAGTCCCCAATCAACGTTGTTCCCTGACTTTGTCATTGCATGTATTTCATTCTCCAAATGCACCAAGCATATTCTTCAGAAATCTCTGCAGAAACATCACCTCTGCTGATTTACTCATGGAAATGCTCTGCGATTCTGCTTTTCTGGCTAAGTGAGGAAAAGTCCTCTTGTTTCCAGAGGTCACACACTATCTTGATTTAGCAGGTTGGGCCCCTGAATCACTCCTCTTCTCAGTAGCAAAAAAATGTAGGCTCAGAAGGATTAATTACCAAAGCCAGTAATCCTGACTCCGGCCTCCAAAAATATGGGGAAATCCAACAAAAATCTTGAAAGTGATTTGCAACACTCTGTTCCAATCAGTCTCCTGAGTAATGCCACTTTGACACCTCTTACCCATGTAAACAGAATTATCTCACACACATCAGCTATTCTTTCTGAACCTTCTCCTTTTCACCCCGAGGCTCAATTTTCCCTCCCCTGAAAGAAGATCAACATAGTTTTACTAATAGCTTCTACCTTATGCTCCCTCATGAAATGAATACCCTCCAAAGGTAGGAATGCCAGTAGCTTGTTTTATGACAAGTCATGTGTACTCCCACAGGCCTGGGCAAAAATTAATTATGTATTTTGGTCTCTGGCCCAGGGGACATAGAAACTCTTGGCAAAATCTCCTAAGTCGGATCAAACCCGGCAACTCCTGTCACTTCACATCAGTGAGATCTCACTTTACTCTGAGGTAACCAGAGTGGAAATTCCTGGTTGGCCATTCAAAAACGTAGGCAGGTAGCACTTTCTTGAAGTTACTTTGATTTGGATTCAGTAGGCTAAAACTCAGCCACAGACCACACATCTGCCCGTCATGATAGAACAGTTGTCTGTCTCCCTGGCCTTTCAACCCACAGATTCCACAACAAGCCACAGACCAAAAAACATCTAAAATCTGGTGTCTGTGCCGAAAATAAAACTAGATATTTCTTGTCATTATTCCTCATATAATATAGAATGGCAACTATTTGCATACTATTTACATTGTGTTAGATATGATAATGTAGAAATAATTTAAATAACATGAGAGTATGTGTAGGTTCTATGAGATGCTATAGTATTCTATACAGTTTTCTATAACAGGCATGAGCATCTGTGGACCTGAGCAATTGAACAAGGGCCTGGAAGCAGTCCTCTTCAAATTCCAAGGAAGACTGTAATTCTATGAATGAACAGACTTGCAAACTGTAATTCTGTGAATGAACATGCTTATAAAAACTACTTATAAACATACATTCAATGATTGACCACTGAATAGAAACAAAAGACACCATTGATTTTTGTATGTAAACATAAACATACACACATATACACACAACACCATACATGACCGTGAAAATCATTTTGTGTGTATGTATAGTGTGTATAAATAATTGATTTAAGATATTAGTGTTTGATATTGACCATATAAGACTTTTTGTTCATAATGCTAAAAGATCTTAATATATCCAATAAAAATTCTAACTACTGAAAAATTACTAGGAAATAGGGAAAATCACACCCCATATAATGTATATAAACAAGTATTGTGTACAACTGGGTCCCTTAAACTACATATTAGTGTAGGCTATAGATAGAAAGAAAACCTAAATAACTGATAAAAATATGTTAAAGCAGCTAGTATAGCAATAAATATAATTATTTAATGGTGCTAAAACCATGAAGTTTATTGTGCACATGTACCCAACATAGGTTGCAAGGGGAAATTCTTTTTCCCTCACAAATAGCCTTTGGGGTTTGCTGTTGTTGACTTACTTTTTTCAAACAGTATTGTATCAAATAAAGTCTTAATGTGCTATAGATGTAGAAAATTGCACCCCCATTTCCAACTTGTAGTATTAAAAGTGGTACATCCTGAGTCAATGAGAAGGAAGGCAATTGTGATCATCTTGTGTGTGTTTCTGTACCTTCTTAGGAACAGACACTGAATGATTGTAGTTGCAGGCACATTCATGCTCTCTCAGCATCTCAACATCTGGACTCAACCACCTCAGACTGTAGTAGGAGGCCATTGTTCATTCCCAGTTACCCATACTCGAAATAACCACACAGAAACTGTATTAATTAAATCACTGATTGGCCTATTAGCTCTAGCTTCTTATTGGCTAGCTCTTACATCTTAATTTAGCCTATTTCTATTAATCTGTGTATCTCCACATAGCTGTGGTTTACCGGCAAGGTTCCATTTTGTCTGTTCCCAGTGGTGGCTACATAGCGTCTCCCTGACTCTGCCTCCTCTTTCCCAGCATTCAGTTTAGTTTTCTCTGCCTACCTCTATTCTGCCCTGCACAGACCCAAGACAGTTTCTTTATTAACCAACGGTATTCACAGCCTACAGTGGGGAATCCCACATCATAAGACTGTCTATCATTCATTCCTCTGGAAAAGTTCAGGTAGGATGGTATGTTCAAATAGGCAGAGTGGGGATGTGGTGGGTTTCTGGGGCAATCCTCTCCTAATGTGCATTATATAAGCTCTTTAGGGCAATGGGTGACAGCATGCCCTTAATTCTCTTGAGAAATACCCATACCTTCAAAGCCTTTTAGACTTCAGGAGAGAATTCTGTGATGTATAGGACTATATGAAAGATTCTTAACCAGCCATTCACAGCCTACAACTGAAAAGATTAAACACTGTATCCTCTTCCCTCATCGCTCACTTCTCCAATCCTAATGGCATTACTATGCTTCCATCATGCCCCTAAGCACACAAGGTGCTGACACTTATGGAAGCACCAGGAATACAAGAAATGAGACAAGTCCTGTCTTAAGCATGTACAGACTGGCATTGGGGGTGGTTTACAGTGAAAGTCAGTAAGCAGGCACCAGTCCATAAACAGTGACATTTAGCAGGGAATACAAGGAGGAAATCAGACTGAGTAGAAGTAATGTCATCATTGCAGAGGTGACTTTTAAAGCAAAACCTTTATCTAAACAGCAGTAATCACAAACGTAGTCTCCTTGCAGGGGAAATGCTGCCCCATTCAAGGCATAGACAAAACCCTATTTGACTGAAGGGCAGTGGATGGAGTACTTTTGAAGCAAAGCTATAATAGGTAGAATTCTTTGATGGCTTCTGAAGTGTTCTGCTTCTTATGCCCATGCACACAGCCTGCATGTGTAACCACAGGAACTGTGGATATGAAGTTCCTGTGGTTACACATATTCAATATTTATGTGGTTCCCTTTATTCAATATTTATGACACAATGGGAAATGATCTGTATGGTCCTGGGGTAAGCACATAAGACTTTAAACTGGACAGTTTCCTCCAACTGGTGGCAGAAGAGGAAGAGACATCCCGAGCCCATTGAGGGATGTCTCTTCACTGATGTGAAGATGCAGCAGGCTGTATGGTAATGAAAACAAGTGTGAACAACCTAGATGCTGGGTGATCCCAGTACAAGGAAATGGTCCCCAAGGGTCTCCATTCTACATCCTCAAAGCAGTGAATTTTTCAAGTAACAAATCAAGTTTGAAAAAAAAAATTCCCAGGAGGCTACAGCTGGAACTCAGCCTACTGGATTGTGATACACTGAAGCGAATCTAGCTATGTTGCCTGGAACTGCTAACCTCTGAACAGGAGAGCTAGTCATAAGCAGCTTCACAATGCTTGTAGCTTTGTAGCAATCTGTTCTATTGCAAGAGCCTGTAGTGATGGAAGTAGAAAGACAGTCTACGGCAAATAGTGTAAGGCTACAAATGTCAAGGTAAGAGCCTGTTAAGAAACTTACTGGGGTGCTATAAACAATGAGTAGAAAGTGTAGAACCACATTGCAGTTCTCCAAAAGCACTTAGGTATCTGGAGGAGAAAAGACGGGAAAGCAAGGAAAGTGGTCACCAGGAAAGACCAGGTGGGACCGCAACAGCTTGGGAATGAAACCCATGTCATCAGGAGGCATCAAGTGCTCTTCACTGCTGAACCATCACTCAAACCCTCTGCTTTAGTATCTTAGTGCTGACCCTTTGCCTCTCAGTCCCACGTTAGCTTTTTTTCTTTTTTAATGTTCACATATGTTTTGTCTACATGTTTGTGTAGCACATATGTCTAGTGCACTCAGAGACCTGAAAAGAGTATTGGAAACCTGAGAAGGTTTTGAGCCACTGTGTGGGTGCTGAGAATTGAACCCAGGTCCTTGGGAAAAGCAACTGATGCTGAGGCTCGTAACTGCTCAGCCATCCATCCACACACACTCCATTTACTTTTAAAATCCAATGCTAAACTTGCTTATTACAATTTCTTCTTCCTTGTCATCCACCTAACATGGTGGCCTCTCTCCAAACTTATATAAGGTTACTCTGTCTATTGTGTAGCTGACAGACAAAGGAAATCAGGGCACTGTATTTCATAATGTCTCTGTGATGAGGAAATTAAGCATCGTTTCTATTTGTCTGAGTTTTACCATTACAGATCCCACATTCTGAGACACAGCTCAGTGTCATAGGACCACATTTCTCATCTCCTGCCATTTATTTAAGCAAGCTCATATTAAAAATAGGAGGTGTGCAATACAGACTTTCAAATTTTGACATTTTATTACTTCTAAAGCTAATCGCTGTCAAATAACTGAAAATCATGACATGGCATTGTTCATTCTGACATATCACTCATTTTCCTTTCATATATAGCATTTGAAATAGCCAATAGAAAGATTATCTGGATTGTTTTTCTTTAACAACTAAATGCTGTTCATTCCTATTAATTAATTTGTTTGTATCTGTTGTTGTTATGATTTTATGTTTAATTTTTGCTTGTTTTTAAAGTTCAACTGTATGATTTTGGTCTTTAGTTTTTGTTTGTTTTAAAAGCATAACAGTATTATATTCCTTTGAAAGAACTATGCTTCTCTTTTCACTTCGGTTTGGTACTTAATAAGTGGGCAGTAATTCAAAGGCTAGGATGAGAATGGGATTAATCCCTTCCCAGTCTAGGTGGAGGGGTTTCTTCCATTGGTTCAAATGCTTACTGAGCCACATAACCAGCTTCAGGTGCAGTTTAATCTCTTGGCCACTGTTTATTTGTCAGAGGCCTTGCTGTGCACTCCTGTAGGTCAAAGGGCACAGAAATGAGAGGTGGCAGAGAGGTCAGACCCAAGGGAACTGTGAAACAGCCAGAGCTCCAATCAGTTTGACCAGTAGCTCCTTGTGTGGCCTGGACTAGTCCCAGAGTTCTCTGAGCTTCTACTTCTGAGTGCTCAGGACATCAGTCCAGAGCATCTATCTAGGCTCCCAACCCCCAGTCTGCTGCTACATGTGGAAAGTGGGCACTAGGAAGAAAAAATCCTGAAGTACAACTTGCAGGAGCACTTCCTCTTTTTGGAATTCCCTGAGCACATTCAGGAGTCTTTGATGTCTCTAAATGTTGACTAGACTGGGCTCAGTGCTAATTGTTTTAATGCACATGTCAATTAATTTTGACATTCTCTCACAGACCTTAGTGTCATTGCTAATTTTCTGTGATTAAAATTGCAGTGGAGAGTTTTTGTTTCCTCAAGTTAGGAAATTACAAAGCTGATTGTCTTTTGTTATATTGGCTTTTTCTTGTTGCTATTGGGGTAGAATGCTATTGCAAAGACATGTCAGGGTACATTAGAATCTTAAAATTATATGAATGTGTGTATATGCAATGCCAACCATATACTACCACACAATCATCACAAACATTTTACAAAGAAAATATTTCTAGTTAGACATTTCTAATTCTGGTGCCACAAGAGTACTATACCAAAGCCTAAAATCTAAGAGATGATGAAATGGTCTTTAGGCTTCTATTATGTCACACTAATTCTATTGTTGGTCTCTGTGGCACAGAAACACTAAGTGTTCTATGTGGAGCAATGACTTGGAGGTAGGCATCAGGGCCTGAAGGATGTAAAAACCTAGGTTAGCAAAGTTGTGAGCCAATAACCTTTCCAAGTCTTGGATCGGCCTCATGATGTACAGGTTGATATTTCTCTTACCAAATGTGTTATATAACCTGGAGATTTTTAGATCTGGTAAAAATTTTCATGTTACCTCCATTCCCACCTAAATCCACACCCTTCGTTTCCCTACCATTAGAAAACAAATATGCATCTAGAAAATAATTCTAAAATATAATAAAGACAAAACTGGAATAGGAAAAAAATCAAACCAAAGAGAAAGAGGCAAAGAAAAGGCACAGGAAATACAGGCAAATGCAAATCAACACATTTGCACACACAGAAATCCCATAGAAAGACAAAACTGGAAACTAATATATGTATGAAAAAGACTTGGAAGGGTAAAGAAAAAAACTCCTGAGAAAGCATTGAGTTTTCTCCAAAAGTGCCATTGAGGGTTTTTTTTTTTTTGTGTTGCCATGTACTGCCATTAACAGAGGTTTGTATCCACAGTGAGACTGTTGGGAAATCACTGATGGGAAATCACTTTACAAGTGGTTATCAACTGGAGATAGCTTCCTGGTTAGGGATGGGGGCTTGTGTCCACTTCCCGTCTCAGCCCTGGGACCCCATTGGGCTTACACCCAGGCCCTGTGCATGCTGCCACAGTCTCTGTGAGTGCATATGTGGGTGAGTCCTGCTCTGTTTAGAAGGTCTTGTTTCTGGGTCCTCTGTGCTCTCTGGCTCTTATAATTTTTATGCCTTCCCTTCCACAGGTTCTTTGATCCCCAAGGCAAGGGATTAATAGAGGCATTCCGTTTAGGGCTGGGGGTTGCAAGGTCTCTCACTCCCTGCACATTGTCAGACTCTGGGTCTCTGTATTTGCTTCTATCTTCTGCAAGGGTAAGCCTCTCTGATGATGGATGACCAAGGCATTGATCTATAACTGAATGGTTCAAGATTTTATTGCTTTTTCCTTTAGCAGAACAGGAGTATTTGTTTTTCCCCTAAAACCATTGTCCATCTAATGTCAATTTTTTGGCCAATACTTGGAGTATCAGGTATGGGTCCCATCTCATGGAATTGGCCTTAAATCCAAACAGATACTGGTTGATCACTCCCACAAGTTTTATGATAGTATGGCAACAGAATATTGAGAATTTATAACTGGGATGGTGTTTACTTTTTGGAAACAGGCTAGATGCCTGTTAATGGACAGATAAAGAAAATCTGTGGTACATTTACATAACGGAATATTACTTATCAGTTAAACAAATGAAGTCGTGAAATTTGCAGGTTGGTGCCAGGAAAAAAAATCATCCTGAATGAGGTAACCCAGACCCAAAAAGACAATTATGCTATATATTCACCTATATGTTAGTGTTACATATTAAGTCTTCAGTAGCAGGATACAATTTATATAACCACAGAAGTTAGTTATAAAGCAAATGACTAGGAAGAAGGGAAGGATATCCCTAGGAGGAGGCAATGTAATAGATGGTTATGGACGGATGGGACAGGCCAGGAGGAGACAAGAACAGAAGAATAAAATGGGAAATAAGAGTGAAGAGGGGAGTAGAGGAAAGGATACAGAAGGGACTGCTAAACCTAGGGGCAATTTGAGGGTCTTATGGAAACCTACTACCGTAGAAGTTTCTTAAAATATGTATGTGTATGAAAGGATCTAAATAAAATCAACAGCTAAAGGAGCAGATGGCACCCCATTTAGATACTGTTCACTGCCAAATGAAACTTCTAGTGCCAGAAATTGTTTGTATCTAATCCGGTCATTGGCCAAAGGGATTCCATGGCAACTCCCAAACAACTTGGCTATTACCAAGATTATTGGTTGTTCCCTGAAGGCTGATGTTAAGGCCCAATTGCTGAAGACAGCACTTACACAACTCTGAACATGGAGCAGTTAAGTTGGTGCTTACCTATCGCTTTCATCCCTACTGACTAGTGTTTAAGGTACTGGAAGGCACTTCCTGGTCCAAGCCCAAAATTTACCTATCGAAACGCATTAGAGTTGAAATTTTTTTCATTGTCTGTGTATCAGAACAAGTGTGTAAATGTATGATACACATATAGAGTGTGTTGTCCAAACAGAAAAATGACTTTGTACTAGGATTGGGTCAGGATTTTTCTTCACTGTGAGATCCAAATCCCCCACTCTTTTATACATTGAGAGGAAGCTCATCTTGAGGAGGTAAATCTATGAAGAATGAGTGCCTTTGTTTTCCTTTCTGTCTTTGAGCTCTTGGTGTTCCTTATCTAGTGTAAGCAGAAGCCTGTGTTCCACAGGCCACCAAGAAAGGGCCTAAAAAACACTTCCGAAATAACACTTGTCCTTGTACAGTGCAAAGCTGGTAACTTCTCAGATAATAAAAGATATGTATGGACAAGTTTTCTATCCCAGATGACATGCTGTAGGTAAGTCTCCATTATGTGGGTATTAAGTTAGTAGAACATTCTAGAACACCCTAGAAATATTAGATACTATCCTATTATTTAGGCAGTAAGTCCTTTTGTTGGGAGTAAGAAGCAAAACATTTACACAATTGAGACTGAGGCTATTTAATATGGGAGGCAGCTATATTTTCCCAAATGAAGCAATTTGAATATTAAACAATGTTTTAATAGAAAATAATTATTTTAAAAATAATTTGTACTGATGAAACAGGAACGAGCAGGCTGCTTGTCATCCCAGCTAGCTTATATCTGAAATACACCTGAAATAATCACACAGAAATTGTATTAATTAAATCACTGCCTGGC
>LOJH01001824.1:0-10129 GCA_001685095.1 Ellobius talpinus
CTCTCTCTCTCTCTCTCTCTCTCTCTCTCTGCAGGCTCAGGGCCTGGTGCTGCTGATTGGAGCCACACTTGATGTTAAATCGGGGGTTTTCTTTCCAAGACCCTGTGACAGACCTGGGAACTGGCAAGGGGTTCTCAAGGTCAACTGAGGCGCCTCAGCTGTCAGTTCCTCATTTGAAAGAAAAGATTGAAAGCAATACAAATCAACAAAAAACAGGGCTAGAACTCACACCACAGCACACCTGTCCTGCACTGCGCTTCCTACACCAAGTAGCAGTCACTCTACATCACCCTATAAGAGCAGCCAGCAGGGCACGGGGGGGGAGGAAGGGGGGGCTTCATTACCTGGCATGGCGTCCATGGAAATATAGGGCTCGAATGGAATGGCCTTCTTCCTGTTTCGAGTGATTAAAAACACACCCAAGAAGGCGATGAGGCACCTGAAGACCGGAGAGGAAGAGGAGAAATGAGACCAGGAGCAACCATGAGGAAGGGACTCAAGGGCAAGTGGCTAAGGGCCAGCTAAAGAGAGCGGGGACCACAGGGCCTACAACCAGCAAGAGACACTGTGCATATTAACAGCTTGGGGGCAGGACAGGGGACAGGGGCCACACATCCAGAGTCTCCACAAACTGGATTCTATAGTGATATTTTATTTATGCTTTAATAAATAAAGTTCACCTAAAGATCAGAAGGGCAAAGCTAAGCCACTAGATAGAGATCAGGCAGTGGTGTCACACACCTTATATCCCAGGATTTGGGAGACAAAGGCAGAGGCACCTCTGTGAGTTCAAGGCCACTCTGGGCTACACAAGATCAATGCAGAAACAAATCCAGGAGGTGGTACCTTACACCTTTAATCCCAGCACCAGAGGGAATATAAAATGGGAGGAGACAGAGGCTTAGTCCGCTTTGTCTGTGGTCACCCAGCCTCGGTAAAGGTAAACCTTCTCTAGTGGCTTAGCTGTTTTGCTTTTCTGGTTTTTGGCTGAGCCCCAATATCTGTTTCTGGGATTTTATTATTTGTGCTACAAGATTCAGAGTTGTTTTGAGTCTTCCAGGGAAATTTGTAGCGTGTGGCTCATCCACTTTCCTTACAGTCACTGTTCTCAAAAGCATGCTCTTTAAAAAGCTGTATTTTTTAAACTAAAAATTTGCTTTTATTTATTTTATTTTATTTATTATTTTGGTTTTTCAAGACAGCCTTGGCTGTCCTGGAACTCGCTCTCTAGATGAGGTTGGCCTCAAACTTGCCTGTCTCCCAAGTGCTGGGGTGCTGGGATTAAAGGCATGTGTCACTACCACCCAGCTCTAAAAAATTTCTTTATGATTTGAATACAGTTGGTATAAAAGTCTAGCAAAATGACAATGAAAGTCCCTGTGTCTCCTCTCTCTCTTTCTCACGCATGTGTGCACACACACGCACACACAGAGTACAATTGCTCTGGCTGGCCTGGAACTTGCTATGCAGATCAGGGTGACCTGAACTCACGGATTTACCTGTTTCTGCTCCACCCGCCACCCCCAGAGCTGGGACTGAAGGTGTGCACCATCCCACTCGGTTTTTCTTTTCTCTCAGTGTATGCAAAGAAGCAGATCCTCAAAATCAAGGTGCAGTTTACAGGCAGTGATGCAGAGATCCCAAGAACAAAGATGGACAGTCTCTATTCACGTGTGTGTGTGTGTGTGTGTGTGTGTGTGTGTGTGTGTGTTCACCTCCCAGGTCAAGATTGAAAGACTTCTATCCCCCAGAACAGTGGTTCTCATCCTTTGTGATGACCTCCAACCATAAAGTTACTTTCATTGCTACTTCATACTGTAGTGCTGCTAGTATTATGACTAATAATGTAACTACATGGTATGCCGGAGATCTGATATGTGACCCTGTGAAAGGGTCATTCAACCCCCATAGGGGTTGTGACCCACAGGTTGAGAACCACTGCTCTAGGAGATTCTTAGCAGCTGTGGGTAACCCAGAACTAATCCGCCAGCCTCTATCTTCTGAGCGCTGGGAGAAGTCAGTGCCACACTGTCTGGTTTCATTCACTGCTGGGGATGGAACCTAGAGTTTTAAGCATGCTAGGAAGAAACTGAACCAAATAAGCTCCAGCCCAGCTTCCCGGAAGGACCTCGGTGCCTCCTTTCTTCATGCCCCACCATGCCCAGAGTCTCTACCACCTGCTTCTCACCCCACCCACGAGTTACATTTATCAGAAATGACAAGAGGAGAGAAGGCTACAGGCCTTTGAGGAGCCAGCTGCTCACTTTCGGAGCCAGCACCCTCCAGGTAGCAACTCTCTCAACTCCAGGACCACGGATGAAGCAATGGGTCAGGGGCAAGTCCTGGCTAGACAGAGTGGGACTCACCCCAGGGCAAACATGCAGATGTGCAGCGCTTCCTCCCCGAGGAAGTCCAGGTAGAAGATTGCACCTGCGACAGCAAGGGAGAGAAGAGATCTCGATCATTTCCAGACCTGCCCTGTGCCCACCCCGGGTAGCCTCTGGCTATTTGCTCTTCCTTGCAGGGTACCAAAGTGACCAAAAACACTAGGACTAATTCATTTGGAGGTGACTGTCTTAGGAGGCTCTTTATATCTCCATATTCAAACAAACAAACTTTTGAGATAATTTTCAACTGCTCCAAATAGCAAAGTTCCGTATACGCTTCCTCTAATCTCATCCGTATCATTAACCACAGGTCACGATAATTGATAATATCCTCCCTCAGCTTTCCAAGTGCTAGAATTACAGGCTCTAGCCACCATACCCTAGTTTGTTTGTTCCTTCATCTCCTCTGCCCCATCTCTCTCTCTCTCTCTCTCTTTTTTTTGACAGACTCTCACGTAGCCCAGGCTGGCTTCAAGCTCCTTATGTAGTCAAGGATGACTTTGAACTTCTCATTCTCCTTCTTCTACCTCCCAAGTGCTAGGATGACAGGTAAGGTGTGCATAGCCAGACCTGGTTAATGAAGCATGGAGGATGGAACCAGGGTTCTGTTCACACACTCTACCAATGAAACCACATCCTAGCCCCGACGACCTAAGCTGATGGAGAAGCCCTGCCCAGGACCCACAGCAGGAGGAACGGGGGATGTTTGGATCATACATATTGCAGTTCTAGAGAGGAAGTGTTATTAGACGTGTAAAACTAAGGCTTGGGAGGTAGGTGGTTATTCCCTGAGCCACACAGTCAGCATAATGTCTGTTGGAATACAAACCTTCATCTCCAAATCTCACGCCCTCCACAAAAACCACAGGCAGATCCAGAAAGTAGAATCAGCTGAGAGGTAGGCCCCCACCCCCACCCAGGAACAATGTCCCTCTGCTTAGGCAGGACACAGAAACCCAATGACGGGCTACTCTCACCTGCTGTGATGGCTGCCGTGGTGGACAGGATGTAGCCTACACTGGCGATCAAGGAGGAGTCATAGATCTGAGAGGCTTGACTCAAAAATCTGCAACACACAGGTAGTTGGGTCAGTGGGCTAAGGGGGTAAGAGTGGAACTTGGGGTACAAGGCAAGCCATGGGGAGCATTTCTAGGTCTATAAGAAGACTCTCTCTGTTATAGAGTGTTGAATATCTCAAGATTTGAGGTCTGAGCTTGGCCCACAGACTGAAGCCCTTCTGCGGCATACCTCTGACTGTGTGACTCTGGCTATGGCCACACCCTTTTCCTCACCCCTGGTCCCCACCTCACTGAACAGAGCTTCTCCTGGGTCCACACACATCCCAGGACAGTCTCATTGGACTTGTCACAGCCAGCCCAATGTTGTGATTTTTTAAAAAATATTAGAAACATGTTAGTGGTTACTGCAGTGAATGGGAGAAAGAAAGGGAAAGTCAGCTCCTAATTTGTCTGTGGCAGACACCACCTTCATGTGGGAACTGAGCCTCTGTCCGATTCCCTGTGGACACCCCAGTCAACATTGCACAGCTGCCCACAGGAACACTAGCCGCTAAGCTAACCGTCTTAAAGGGGCTTAAAGTCCTAATAGTCAAAAAGGTAGCAGTGACAAAACTCAGCTGGGGCACTTCGGGCAGACCTGTGGGTCTCAGCTGCAGAGGGTGAAGCTGAACCCCAGAGCAGCCTAGTGGGACTTGGAGGAGCAGATGAAGAGGGGCTCAGACTGGGAACCTGATGCTTAAATTCAGCCCTCAATCTATCACATCCTAGCTTTAATCTCCCTCTGCCTCCCAACCCTGGACAGACAATACCATCTCCAGCCCCGCCCCGCAGGGTGCTGTGAGCATAGGTGATCAGAAGATGGGAGCCCCCACCAGCAGCAGCTGCTGCGATGGTCCTCAAGATCAGGAGGCTGGTGGGCCTAGGAACCTGACCTTCAGGCTAGCTCAGCCTCACCCACCATCTTGAATCCTTCTGACTGACTGACTCGGGTTGTCACCTGTAATATTCACGGAGTGCCTCTCCCTTCTAGTCCTCTGGCAGGAAGGGCTCTAGGACTCAGAGGGGGCAGGACTGAAGCCTGCTCTCAGGATCACGAAGCTTCACGTTGCCCATACTCAGAGGTAGAAACGAGCATGCATGCTTTTCTCTGTGAGGACCTGGGGCAGAGTTCTTGAGGACAGGAAATGACAACTCTGTTTCTCCAAGGAGACAAGCAAGCTCCTCCTTGGTGACTGCAAGGCTTCTTCTCAAGTTCCCATAGGGCAGATGACAGGCTGCTGTTTATACTTTGAGCACTCGGGACAGGGAGGTGTGTGTGTGTTTGGATTCCACTCCCCGCCCCATGAGTTTCTCTCCACCGTGATGCTAAGCTGGCTCCCTGTAAGTTCTGGCTCCCCTACAACTTCAGAACCAAATGGAACCAGGCCCCAGAGTGGAGGAAATGCAACGCACGTGGCCTGATAGATGGCAGTGGCCACCATGCACACGAACATCACGTAGAAGATCGGGTAGTCCAGCTGCAAGTTGCCTTGGATGGACAGCACTAGCATCCCTGACACAGCCTTGACTGTCACCACCGTCATGGAACCTGCGGAGAGCAAGCAAGGTCCTGAAAGGACTTGGGGACAGAGGTGGGAGGTTCACGGAGCTCCCGAGGTAAGAAGACACCATTGGATAGGTCTACTTTGCCCAGGACTCCATTATCTGGGCTGATAAGTCAAACGGAAGGATGTGAGGTGCCCACAGTTCTTTCCAAATATCACTTCACTGTACCCTAATGGGCAGCAAGTTCAGATCTCTATGCCCAGACTACATGACAGTGGGCAGGAAATGGCTCTCTGAACAGACACGCAACTTCCCCTGAGCATCAACTTCATGATAATCCAGGATAATAGGTGAGGAAAGAACTCAGGAATCAGAGCTTCATAATGCTCAGTCACATGTATTTCCTGTGGGTTTAGGGGCTGGAGAAATGGCTCAGGGGTTAAAAGCATTTGCTGCTCTTTTAGGGGACCTGAGTTTGATTCCCATCACCTATACGGCAGCTCACAACCATCTGTAAGTTCAGATTCTGGGGATGTGACACCTCTTGTGGCCTTCATGGCACTCATACACACACAGAAGCCAGATTTTCACACAGGGTGTCTTCCAGTTGTTTCTCCTTTTTTTTTAAAATTCTTATTGAAACGAGCTCATCCATTTGGCTAGACTGGCTGGCTGGTGAGCACTGCAGATACTCCTGTCTCTGCCTCCTTAGTGTCAGCTGTACCTGGCTTTATGTGAGTTCTGGGGATCCAAATTCAGGCCTTCAAGCACTCTACTGATTGAGCCACCTCCCAAGCTCCTTCCATATATTTTTTTTACTCCAAGAAGTCTCTGGTATTATGTACCTTTATGCATATGCAAATTCATATCCAACGTATCTTTACATCAAAATTATAACCATGTAACAAGCATTTATATGCTATGTATGCGCATGCACACTAGATGGTAGAAAACACGTACAGGAAATGTAACTACTTAAAAGATGGAAGGGAAGCCACTGAAGTCAAGCTTGCATCACCATACTGTCCACGCCACCGAACAGCAGATGGGCCATGAACGAGGGAAGTTGATGACTTAGGTACTAACCACCACAAACAAGGTCACAAAGGGATGGGAGACTGCTTATGCTGCAACTTGGGTACACCTAAGAATGCTATGTTCAAACGAGCCAGTTACAGAAAGGCCTCATAGGGCATCTGTAATCCTAGCACTCAGGAGGCTGAGGCAGGAGGATCAAGAGCTCAAGGCTAGCTGTCTACAAAAGAAGATTTTTTTTTCCTAAGCTGAAGATGTTGCTCAGTCGAGAGAGAGTTTGTCTAGCACACACAAAGCCCTGGGCTCCATCCCCAACACCGCCTAAACAGGGCAGGTTGCAATCCCAGCACTCAGGAGGTGCCAGCAGGAGGATGACACGTTCAAGGTGGCAACACAGGGATCTCAAGGTCAGCCTGGGCTACCAAGGGCCCAGTCTCAATACAAACAAATGAAGAGCTACATCAGGATATAATTCCAGTTATATAAGATGTTCACAATGATGCATTTATACACAAAAGGGAGGTTAGTGGTCACCTGGGGCTGGGGAGAGGGGGAATGGGAGTCACCAGTACTGAATACAGGGTTTATTTTTGGGGTGTTCTACAATTAGATTGTGGTTGTGTGAGTCTATGACAATAGGAAACTCCACTCAAGGCTTCCCTTGAGCAGAAGAACCACGTGGCATATGAATTCTATATCAATAAAGCTGTTTTAAAAAGTAGATCAGAATAATGCCAGCCTGTGTCCAGTGACAGACATCTGCATGGTTTGGGGGGGCCTGTCACTGAGGTGGGATGGGGGAATAACATGTGGGTACCTCTGCCCATATCAGTTTACTGTCTTCCCAAAACTGGGGTATTTTCCTTGTCCATTTTGGAGTACTGTGTAGAGGACACACCAGGTGGCCAGCCCTTTCTCCTGCTCTGTTGGACAATGAGTGACAAGCAGCAGCATCTTTGCCTCAGCCTGAAGGCCATCTCCCACCTAAGCACCCATCCCTTGAAAGGAAGGAAAACCTGTCTGTTCTGACTCCATACCTGCCCTCTGTCCATACAGCCCTTTGAGGATACTGCTGGACAGCTCTGAGGTGACCTCTGACCTCACTTAGCTTACTGTACTTCCATTCCTTCTCCTGACGGGTCACTGCCCACACTCAGGTGGCTGTGGTCCATGTGTTTGCTCACTTTTCTCTTGTTGAAGACGGTCCTCTCTGAATCTCCACTGGGCCTTTAGTTCTGGGCACTTAGAAGACTTGAGACTTGAGCCAGAGTGTGAGAAATGTTAGAAGCCACCTCGCTCGCTCAGCCGGGCCCTGCTCCCTGTGGCCACCTGTAGCATGACTGCCTTAAATTGGTCTCATGCAGCTTCTGTATGCAGAGCCAACAGCCTTGAGCAGGGTTATTGGGGATGACAAAGCCCCATCACCCAGAAACCGCTTACCAAGCAAGGCCACCAGGAGGAGAATCACGATGATGCTGTTGGCATTCTTCTCCTTGTAGAAGTACAACAGCAGACAGAACAGGACGATTGCCACCAGCTGCGGAGGACATCAGTGGTCACCAGGCATGTAGTCAGGAATTCAGTGTGTGTCCCCTGTCCTGACCAAGCCCCAGTATGTGTGTAGCGGATCAGAGAAAGAGGAAGGCAACTGTTGGACCCAGTGGCGTACTTGGGAGGTAGCTATAGGAGCTGAGAGTTCAGGGCCAGCTCAGACTGTACAGTGAGTTCAAGGCAGGCCTGAGGAACTTAGGTCCTATCTCAAAATATGAAAAGTGAAAAGCAGCTGGCGCAGACAAATGGCAGAGCACTTTCCAGGGACATCCAGGCCCGGGGTTCAATATCCAGTAATAAAAACCCAACCCAAACGAAAACGACAACAAAAAAAACCCAAAATGCCACCCCCAAGTGAGACACGTACTTGGGGAACCATTTGGTCAAGGAACAGGAGCACGCTCTGTCACTAGGCCTCAGCTGGGTGCAACTTCCAGAAAGAGGAAGGCAGCTGCTGGGTTCCTGAAATCCTGGCACTTGGGAGGCAGAGGGGGGAGGGTTTTGAGTTATCAGTTAACCCGGGCTATGCGGTGAGACTATGTCTCAAAATATAAAAGAGGAAGCTGAGTGGAATTTGGGAGTTGTAGACTGTAGTTGTGTCTGTTTCTAAATTGCTTGCGTGACCCTAGGCAAATTTAAACATCTCCAAATCCCAGCTGCCCCCGCAGCATAGTAGGGATGACGCCACTCACAGGGCAACAGTCTGCACTACACTGGGTGAACACTGCCTACAGGCCAGACGCCACTCCCAGCATGGCCGTCATATTCAGCTCCTTACACCAACACTGTATTGTGAAGTGGGGACCATTACAACCCATGTAGCCAATGGCAGAGGCAGAATTTGAACCTGGGCAACCTAAGGGTCCATATCCTTTCCCAATAGACCATGCTGTCGGGCTGGAGGCCTAGAGTCCTGCATGGAAAAGCGACTTCAGCAACAGAAACTCCCTAGTAGCTAATTCTAAGCTTGCATTGTAAGAGTGATTCCTGGCCACCATCAGCCACCAGTCCTTTCTACTCCTTAAAGGCCTCAATGAGTGACAGGATGTCCCGTAAAATGAAGCCAGCCCCAGCAAGTGGCATTGCTAAGAAAACTGTGATAATGGCTCAGCTCCCCTTGCCAACCCCAAACCCATACTAAAGTCTGTTCCTTCCCAAAACTAATGTGGGGATATCAACATTTTAAAGCGAGACTTCAAGATATCCTTGTAACTGAAGGCCATTAACTCAACATTAACAGAGCTCTTCCATGTCCGCCGTGTCCCGTGTTCCATCCGGTGAGGGTCTTACCTAGTTGTTGCCAGTCTGGAAGCGAGTCTCGTGTTTTAGGAAGAAATCTCGCACCCTCCATAAGGCTAGCGGTGGATACCCCATCACATATGTGCAGACTGACTCAGTAATACTCCTGAGGCTGTGGGGAGGGCACCCCAGTTTTCAGCTATTACCTGACTCTTTGTGACATGCCAGTGAAGGTGAGGCCAGCACCTGATGTTAAACCCTAAGATGGCCAGCATGTGTGGGTGTCTCGGGAAAGACCAGGAGTTGTGAACCAATCTCAATGACCTTCCATACCTACAATGCCCAGCATGTAGGAAACCCCCTAGAGACGTAGTCTTTGAGTTTGATTCAATCCCTTCAGCCGGTGGCACTGCCACACTGTTGAGCCTGGTGAAGCCACCCAGCCCCTCATAGAGCATCTTCCATACTCTGGGCAACTGCTTTGCAGCCTCATGCTGCACCCGACAAACCTAAGTCTAGCCACTTTTGCTATTTCACAGAGAAGGAATGAGACCTGCCACACAGCACACACAGGATTTGAGGCCAGCTCTCTCAGAGTGAGAGGCCCGTTTGGGGGTCAGGCTCCGCTACAAGTTTCTGTTAGGGGTTGCTGGAGGCAAGACCGATACAGCCCTGGACTCCAGGGATTCCGTCCTCTGTTTCCAGGGCTATCTGAGGCAGAAAGGTGCTCTGACCACTCAGAGTTTCAATGTCTCCATCCATGGGAGGAAAATGGCTTAAAGCACTGAATATAAGACACAAACGCATTTTGCACTGTGTCGGCACGAGGCCAGCTCACAGCAAATGCTGTGTGAGCACCAGGGCTGTTCTCTGTTTAGTGTGTCTGTGTATCTGAAGGGGATCTAGCACTGACTGGGGGTGGGGGGGCTCCATCCCCTGGCTTCCTACCAGCTGTGTGATACAGGGGAAAACAACATTCTTAAATTATTTAATTTTAATTTTAAAAAAGCTGTTTTTAATTTTAATTAACTATTATTTTTATTTTTTTGAGACAGGGTCTCCAAGTCCAAGCTGGCCTTAAATTGCCTATGTAGCTGATGAGGGCTTTGAACTCTTGATCCTCCTACTGCCATCTCCCAAGTGCTGGAATTACAGGTATGTGCCTCCACATCTGGTCTGTGTTGTGCCGGGGATCCAACCCAGGGCTTCGTGTATGGCAGGTAAGAACTCTGCCAACTGAGCCAATAATGTATATATATAAAATATTTTCGAGACAAGTTAACAGTCCTGGCTGTACTGGAACTTGCTTTGTAGACCAGGCTGGCCTTGAACTCACAGAGATCTGCCTGTCTC
>LOJH01001824.1:14745-30441 GCA_001685095.1 Ellobius talpinus
CTGGAAGAGCAGCCAGTGCTCTTAACCTCTGAGCCATCTCTCCAGCCCCCCAATGGGTAACTTTTAAGAATGACTTTGTTCTTTTCCAGGCAGCTACTTAGCCTACTTGCAAGGAACAGACTCGGTGCTGTTGTTGCTCTGCCCAGAGGCCAGCCAGGGACCAGCATTGGGACCCAGGACAGAGGAGAGGTCAAGAGCCCTGTGCCTCTTCCCTGGCATCCTGTCATACTCCAGAGGGGAAGGTCCAGCCTTGGCAGGGCCCGCTGTGCGCTAAGAGCTCTGATCTACGCAGCTGCTGAGGTAGGGCTCACTCTGTTTACTCCAGCAACCCTAAGCCTGGCTGTGCCCAACACTTTGGCAGTTTCCTCCCTGTAAAGTTCTATGTAAAAGATTTCAGACACAAGGAAAAGCTGCAAGACTTGTGTAGTGAGCTCCTCAGTCCCACCACCTAGACGGGTGTTTCTCAACCTGTGGGTCATGACCCCGGGGTCATAGGGGTTGCATACCAGATATCCTGCATATCAGGCATTTACATTATGACTCATAACAGTAGCAAAATTACAGTTAACGAAGTAGCAAGGCAATAATTTTATGGTTGGAGGGGGGGTCACTGCAGCATGAGAACTGTGTTAAAGGTTGTGGCCTTAGTACAAAGGCTTGGGGCACTGGACACTCACTCCCAGGAACATGGACCCCAAGGGGGAGTGGGAGGCGGAGGAGCTGTCCGTGGGGGAGGGCTGGCTCCATCAGAGACTTACTCACGAAGTCCTTAGGTTTCCATTTTTCTTTGATGAATATGATTCCAATGATGGCGCTCGCTGGAAAAAAGCCAAGGAGAGAGAAGAGGAATAAAGGTGCTGCCAGGTGGAGGGGTGGCTCCCCCACTCATGCCCTCTGGGTGGCTCATGTGCACATGTCCCCCAGAATTCTTTAGGGTCTGGTCCGTTTCAGCCTCAGTCACTTCGTCTGGGAGAGAGGACTTTCCAGAGTCTCTGTGGGATTTCTCATAAGCCAGGGCCCTGGGCCCCAAGAGCCCACTGTGCACAAGGCAACTTACATGGGTGACTTTTGGATGCTCAACATTAGGGGGTGGGTGCTGCAGTTAGTCTTATTTGATAAATGGGGATCCTGAGGTTAAAACAGGTGAAGCTGATAGGAAAAGGCAAGCTTTGAACTCAGGATGGTGCGGGCCAGAGCTTTTCTCCTCCTGCACCCTACCTCCCCCATGGTACATCCCTGACTATTGCAGGGTCACAGCTTTACTTAAACTCCTGTGGCCGACCTATTGGACAAGGCTGGCAGCCACCACGAATGACTCCATTACTGGCCCAGCTCCGCCTCTGCTGGCTGTGTGGCCCCGGGTAAGTCACTCCCTGAGTGACAGTCTTCTACTCTGTGAGACAGTGTACTGGGTCTGGCTGTACCAACTTGCTGTCATATATTTGGGTGGCCACAGGTGGCTTGAATTTTGCCACTGCAGAGCAGATACAGTGACACTGTGCAGCTCCGAACACTGGGTGAAGGGCCCTTCTCTTCCATCTCAGCAACCACGCCTATCTCCATCTCCTCTCCTCACCTCCCCACCCCAAAAACCCCACTGAAAACTATTACTTCTTTGAGTTGTAGGGCAATTAAATAAGATTCTATATGTAAATCATTCTGCATACAGTAAATGCTCATAATTCTTGTTATTGAAGTACTTGAAACAGTGATGGATGGAAAAGTCTTAAGTAGACAAAAAGAGTAGTGGCTTTTTTTTTTTTTGGAGGCAGGGTCTCCTTACATAGCCCTGGCTGTCCAAGAACTCACTATGTAGACCTGTAGACCAGCTTGCCTCTGCCTCCCAAATTCTGGGATTAAAGGTGTGCACCAGCATGCCTGGCCCCAATTGTGTGTGTGTGTGTGTGTGTGTGTGTGTGTGTGTTTAATATGAGTGCTCCAAGCCTTGTGATGGCGCTGGGGTCACACAGACCATGAGTCCTGGGTGGAGAGAAGGCTGGGGCTTACCTATCACGGAGACGGCACTGAGGGGCACAATGAGCGAGAGAGGGGCGAAGGCATAGGAGGCGAACACGCCCAGTTCTCCCAGCAGCAGCAAGAGCAGTCCTAGCCACCATGTCTTGGTCTTAAAGTAGGCCCGGGGGTCCTTGGAGCCTGCCAGGCGGATGTGGCAGTATTTCTAGAAGTCCAAGAAGGAATGCGATTTGACCAGATATTGAACCAGGTGTTTAGAGAACATGAAAGACTCTGATGAAGGAATCCCAGCTAACACTGCACTTTTAAAAACCACACATGGGGCCTGAATTGGGTTTGGGGGTGACATGGGTGGGACCTGGAAATTGACTTTTTTTGTATGTGTACATATTCACATGTATGCAGATATGCATGCACATGTGTATAGGGAGTGCATGTTTACATGTATGTGGATATGTACTCGTGTGTGTGCATGTGCGTGTGTGTGTATGTGCGTGTCGGCCAGAGGAAACAATCTTTTGCCATGGTTTTTGAGACAGAGTGACTCAGTGACCCAAGCTTGACACATAGGCGAGGCTGGCTTGCCAGTGAGCCCGTCTCACATGCCTGCCACCCCGGCACTAGTTTATACACGCACACTGCCACAACTGGCTGTTTTGACACAGGTTCTAGGAATGGAACTCAGGCCCTCAAGCCTGCAGGACAAGGACTTCACCCATTAAGCTATCGCTCCAGCCCCTCTCTTCCTCTTGAGACACTGAC
Source organism: Ellobius talpinus (assembly GCA_001685095.1). Taxonomy (NCBI): domain Eukaryota; kingdom Metazoa; phylum Chordata; class Mammalia; order Rodentia; family Cricetidae; genus Ellobius; species Ellobius talpinus. The sequence continues at coordinate 17,482 of LOJH01001824.1, forward strand.
TCATGTCACTCAAGCTGGTCTTGAAATTTCAATCTTCAGGGCTGGAGAGATGGCTCAGGGGTTAAGAGCACATAGGTCCTTACAGAGAACCTGGGTTTAGTTTCCAGTGCCCCTCATATGGCTCACAACCATGTTCCAGTTCCAGGGAATCTAATCTGATCCCCTCTTCTGACATCCATAGACACCAGACACACACACGGCACACAGACATAAAGACAGTCAAACACTCACATGCATAAAAATAAAGAAAACAAAAAAAACAAAAAAAGAAAAGAAATTAAAATCTTCCTGCCCCCCCCACCTCTTGAGTGTGGGGGGGTAACAGGCATGTGTACTGTGCCTGGGGCTCAGGGCGGGCCTTGGAGAACCTCCAAGAAATCTAACAGAGGACATTTACCTACTGATTTCTGTAGTGGCCACCCAGCATGGGAACATCCTTGTGTCCTGGGACACATGTGTACCAGTGCCCTGGGACCCCAGGGAAAGCTCCTCCAGATGCCAGCCTGCTGTACTGCACAGCTGTGGCCACCACCAGGCCAGGCGCTGTGGGGCTCTATGGTAACTGCTGCCGTCCCTGTCCCCAAGATTTGAGGCACTGACAGTACTGGAATCAGAGCTGACGGTGACGGCACCATGATGATCCCAGCAGCTGGAGGCATAGGGCAGCGTGAGACAAGACCTGGGCCTGTGGTTAAGATGTCACTGCTAGAGAGAAGGCCGGGGCTTGGCTGAGGAGACAGCACTATTAGAGAAACGTCTGCTGTACAAGTGTGAGTTTGGATCCTCACCATCCGTGTGAAAAGCCAGATATGGCAGGGGCTGCCTGTAATCCCAGCACTGGGGAGAAAGGAACAGGAAGTGACTTACTGGCCAGTTGGTCTTGCTATCACTGAGCTCCAGGTTCAGTGAAAGAACTTGACTCAAAAAATATGGTGGTGCTGGAGAGCCCACTCAGTGGTTAGGAGGAGTGTTGCTCTGCCAGAGGACCCACTTCGGTTACCGCCCATAACTCCAGCTCCAGGGGAATATGATGCCTCTGGACTCCGTAAGCACCCACACTCGTGTGCACACATCCCCTGCTGACACATAATTCAAAGTGAAAAAAATCTTAAAAAATAAACAGGGTAGAGAGCAATCGAGGAAGGCACTCACCATTGCTCTCTGGCTTCCATAAGCAGGCGTGCCCATCCGCAAACACATGAGCATACACACATATACCACACACGCACACACACGAAGAAAACTGGAGGATGTGACCCATGGGAGCCTGGCGGGTGTGGGGAGAGGAAGGAGGACAAAGACTGTAGAGAGATTCAGGCAGCAGACAGGGTCCCCCCAGAGAGCAGAGAGCAGACCTGGCTCACCCGCACTGCTCCTCTGCCTGGGACAGCGCTGGCACCTGAGACTCACCTGCAGGTTAAGGGCGATGCTGACCACGAGGTGCCCGAAAATTGCTAAGAGAGCGCCAATCAAGTTTTCCTAGAAGGGTCACAGAACAGACGTGAGTGGTACTTAAGTCAACAGGTACCAGGGCATATGTGATATTCAGCCATTCACCCCCAAACAAAACTGGAACAAGGCCCACACTCCCCTCCCTCCAGACCACCCAGGTGTCAGTCACCCAGGTCCTTAGAGATCCACAGGGCACTGTCCTGAGCTGGAAACATCCAGAAAACACTATACTTGGTTGTCCTTATCTCAGTGACCTGAATGGGCCTAAACTTGGCCCACTGGCCTCTGAGATGCACTGACCTGCCACCATCTTGAACAGAAAGGTAATGTGTAGAAACCAGTATGGAGGAAGAGAAACAGGCTGTGGCTTCTACCACCACCATCTTGCCAGGGAAGTCTAACAGCTTAGCAAGAACCTCTCAAGTAGCCAGCTTCAGTGTGGACTTTTCAGTTATTAATCAATGCAAACCTCATTTATAATCACCCTAGCAATGAGAATCAGGCTCCTGGTCATGATACTTTTTTTTAAATAAAAAAATTACTCAACATACATTTAGGATAGAATAACTAGGAAGCACAGGTGACAAAAATGACAGTAAGAGCAGGGTGTGGTGGCCACATCTGTCACCCTAGCACTACTGTGGTTAAGGCAGGAGGATCAAGAGTTCAAGGCCATCCTTGAGATGTTATCTCAGAAGCCATAAAACCTTGGGGCTGGAGAAAAGGTTCCAGGTTTAAAGAGTGCATATTGTTCTCAGAGTTCCCTTTCCAGCATCTATATGAGGCAGCTCACAATTGCCTGTAGCTCTAGCTCCAGGGGATCTGAAGCTTCCCACCCCTACCCCACCCTCACCCCCACTGCCACCCTAATCCCCCCCAACTCCTGGCACAGCATTGATCTACACAACATACTGTGAACATAGCTCTGTCAGGCATACTGTGTTCATCATTTTTAAAAGGTCAGCAGGTACCCTATCACCTAAGCTACAGCTCCTGCCCCAGACAACTATTTTAAGTTTGTTCATGTTTATGTACTTGAATGTTTTGCCTGAATGCATGTATGTGCACTGCCTGCATGCCTAGTGTCTGCACAGGCTGGGGGGGTGTCATCAGTTCCCCCAGAACTAGAGTTAGACACAGTTGTAAGTTGTCATGTGGGTGCTGGGATCCGAACCCAGGTCCTCTGCAAGAATAGTGCATGTTCTTAACTGCTGAGCCATCTCTGCTGTACCCTTATCTATTCTTGACAGAGAAAACAGTGGTTTCATATGGCTCAACTTGTAACTGAGCCACTATGACTTTCACATAGAGACTATGCTGTCATTCGATAGCACGTCGATTAAAAGAACGAGGCTGATGAGAAGGCAGAAGTTAAGAGCTAAATAAGGGGAAAGTGTCCTGCCACCCACACAAGCCAAACCGCATCAGGGAGAGCTGGTGAGAAGGAATGGGGAAGTGAAAACTAGGAAACCCACAAAGACAAACTAATCTAAGTACCAGGACGTCTCACAGTGAAGGGTTTCATGGTCAAGGCTGGCATTCACACAAGGCTCACACGTGATGGGGAGACCCCGTCAAGGCTGGCGTTCACACAGTGCTCACACGTGATGGGGAGGCCCCATCAAGGCTGGCATTCACACAGTGCTCACATGTGATGGGGAGGCCCCATCAAGCCTGCTATTCACATAAGGCTCACATGTGATGGGGAGGCCCTGTCAAGCCTGGCATTTACACAAGGCTCACATGTGATGGGGGAGGCCCTCTCTATACTTTCCCTTTGGGATACATACAAGCCTAAGAGAACTGGCTTTGAAATAGACCCAACTCTACCTGGGAGCTACTGAGGTGGGGTGGGACCATCGAGGAACGTCAGGGCCCTTGCTCTCTCTACAGGGAGCCCAGTTTCAGGTAGACTTTCCAGACTCCCTTACATGTGTATCCAGGCTCCCTGATCGGATGGAATTAAAATGAAAACAGCCCATGGTGGTGGACACACCTATGATCTCAGCACTGGGAAAGTGGGCCATCCTTGGTTACATAGTGAGTACAAGATCAGACTGGGCTACATAGCAAGACGTTGCCCCCAAAATAAATAAATAAGTAAAAATCAAAACCCATGGGGCTGGAGAGAGAGCTCAGTGGTTCTAAGCTCTTAGTGCTCTTGCAGGGGACCCAGGTTTAATTCCCAGCACCCACACAGTAGCTCACAAACTTGTAGCTATTTCCAGGGATTCCCGACACCTCTTCTGATCTCTGAGAACTCCTAAGGACACATGGAGCAAATATATACACTCAGACCAACAGACAAACAGACAGACAGACACACACACACACACACGTATACCCCAAAATAAATAAAATCAAACAAAATCCCAAACTAAAACAAACCAAACAGCAAGCGCCCCAAAGAGCCCTAAGGGGTAATGTTCCACTTTAATCTCTTCTCAGCACCGGAGCTGGAAGCTCACGGATAAACCTTGGAGAGGTAGGTACCACAACCCGACCAGGGCACAGACAGGAGGGCCTAGGATCGGAAATGTGACTTCTGGCCTCCTGATAAGAATGCTGGCCCCGCGCGGTCTCCAGGGTGTTCTCTGAGTTTATTCAGAGGTGGGAAGGAACTGGGGGTGGGGGTGGGGCACTGTGTAAGTACTCCACTTGGTGCTGACGCAGGCAGCTGAGTTTGCTCAGCAAAGCCATTTGCGCGGCACATTAATCTTAACGCTTAATAGCCGGTTACAGACTGACACAGTGAGTAACAAACAGACATCGCTCATGCCCTCCAATCTGAGTGTCTCCAAGGGCCTCATCAGCGCTAATTATGCCCCCGAACCCTTGTAAAGTGGTGCTCTGGTCGAGTTTTACGAACATTTAAAGTCACGGACAGCTGCCACCGCCCAGGGGTTACACAGTTTGAACACACATTCACCAGCTGCCCTCAGGGCTTGGCACGAGGCATTCAGAGCCAAGAAGGATCCTGCCTGAGTTTCCTCCTCCAACCTCAGAGCTTAAAGATGGGACTTTAGCTCTGCAGGCTTGGCCAATGGCTTCCTCACTGGACCCCCAGCAGCTCCCTCAGTTGCTGAAGAGTTATCCTTGGTTCCTGGGGAGATTATTCACAGTGAGAGGCACCAAGTATATGACCAACACTGACTCTTAGGAACTCGGAACACAGACATGGCCCTTAAAGTGCAAATGAGAACAAGCAGGTTCCAGCTGAGGGACATGTGGTCCACACTGCCTGGTGGAGGCTAAGGAGGCTAAGGCTATAGCTTCATCTGGGCTGTGTTCTGAGAACCTATCACCTCGGAGGGGAGGGGCAAGCAGTTGGAGGCCCTGCCTCCTCCAGTCCTCACCAGGCTCCAGCAGAGACCTGAGGTGACAGGATGAGCCGGCAAATGCTGTCAGGCACTGCTTCTCACAGACATCACCTGAGGATGCATGAGACCAGGCCAGCGTAGCAGATCATGCCCATGCATGGCCAGCAGGGCCCAGCTCAAGCCAGGGCTCTTTGCCCCCCTATAATTTTGGGATGAGAAGTAGCAATGGGCCTTATGTTTAGGATAATCATACATTACCTAAAGGGAGACACCTCAGAACGAAAGGGCGCTCCACTCATGCGGCAGAAGCCAGGAGTCCCAGTCATCTATTCAGTGAGACCTCTGGGCCACAGTGTCCTCAAAGTGAAACTTGGAAAGGGACCATTGGACAGAGGCAGTGTCATTTCAGACTACTTTCTGCCATGGCTGCAAGCTCCCCATAACCTCAGTATCAGGGAGACAGTGGAGAGGCCAGAGGTGCTTCTCTCTGCTCCTCTAGGGATTCAGGACAGTGGACCTAAGTGGGGTCCTTCCTTTGCTACTTCCTTGCTGTGTGACTTTGGGGAATGACCTCAATTCTCTGGGCCTCGGCCTTCAGATTTTAAAATGAAAGTTGATTATAAATCCCTCATGATGGGAAGATGATGAAGCAGTACATGGTGCAATAAATCCTGAAATGATTCTAGTGACTGCTATAGTTTGTCTTCATATTATTTTATTCTGTTAAAGACAGCATTTCCTGTAGCTTAGGCTGGCCTTGAACTCATTACGTACCTGAGGATGACCTTGAATTTCTGGTCCTACTGCACTGCCTGTACTCCTAGTGCCAACAAGCCTGGCTCCTATGGCTCCTATGGCTCATCTTTACTATCATTCCTTTTTGTTTGTTTGTTTTGTTGTTTTTGTTTTTGTTGTTATTGTTTTATTTTCTTGAGACAGGGTTTCTCTGTTTAGCTTTCTCTGCCATGGAACTCACTCTATAGACCAGGCTGGACTTGAACTCACAGAGCTCCATCTGCCTCCCGAGCGCTGGGATCTCCTGTGCCCACTTCACACCTCCCCCTGTACCACAGTGCTGTGGGTTGTTGAGGGGCAGGACCAGCTCTCCCACAGATGCAGGGTCCTGAAGCTGATGTTTTCTAATACAAACTGATTTTTTTTATCCCCTATGACTCTGAAAGAAAATGAAATGCTTCCAGGAAGGCAGCTGCAGGCGAGAAGCAATCCCTGTATGTGGTTCTCAGCATCCACGTGAGTCAGCTCACACGCCAGTGTCTAGGTCCCTCTCAGGTCTGCTCCCACCAGCCTCCATTTAAACACCACCAGCATCACAGCCATCTCTTGGAGCTTAAGCTGATCTCCCACAATGCTTTGGGCTTGGAGCTGTAAACAGGTAAACTGCCTCCTGACTGGCTTTGGGTGGCTGGCCTTCCAAAGAATGTACTCCAGTGAACCAGGTCTGCCACACCTGCAGCTTGGCTTCAGGCCACCTCCCTGACACTGTCTCTAGCAGGCGAGGCATTACTTGCCTTGTGCCAACCATCCCGACACTCGTCACCAGTGGTAGGAACAGAGGGAGTCTAGCTGAGTGCCCGGCACAATATAAACAACATAAAATGGTACCCAGGACCCTGGGCCTTGGCCATGAGTAGATGATTCAAATTCCAGCTTTTACAGACTACATAGACTGTGTGGTCTCAGGCAAGTTAATGAGCTTCTCTGTGCCAGTTTCCTTACGTGTAAGATGAAGTTATAAGAGACTCGGGAGGATCAGTATAGTCCCTGCTACAGTCAATGCTTAACACACACAGATGCTTACAGCAATGTCTGTTAATTAACTATGGACAAAGGACCCATATTTCCCACTGGGAAGTGTCGGAACACGTGATAAAGGAATTGGGTGGATTGGTAGTTTCCCGTGCAGAAATAGATGACTCATGTAAGTTGGGGTTCCTCATTCTGGGTATTCCAGCTGTCCTCCTAATTACCCTATAGGGCGGATTCTAGCCTCACCTGCAGGTCTATGACTTTCCTAGGCTTTAACTCAAGACATATCAAAGCCAGGACTTGACGTCAGCTGTCTGAGTACAAAGTCCGAGGTCTTAGCACTCTACACTGCCACCTCTCTGCTCTAGTTCTTCCTCCCCCCCTTTCCCTCTTGTCGGGGGGCAGAGACAGAGTCTCACTATGTAGCCCAAGCTGGTCTGGAACTCACAGAAATCCACCTGCCTCTGCCTCCCAAGTCCTGGGATTAAAGGCATGCACCACTATGCCCAACACCACATTTTTTCTTAATGGCAGGTCGTTGTGGAGACCTATCCTGCCCATTCCTCTCCTGAACTCTAGGGAAGATGATCTCACTCATCCACACAGCTGCTCAGGTTTGCTGGACCAGGATTTGCAAAGGGAGAACAAGGGGGTGCAGACAAAGATGTGTTCAAGGCTGAGACAGAGCTCCCCAGGTAATCAGCCAGGACTGGGGAACCATCACAGACTCCACCCCTTCATTTGACAAAGAGAAACCAAGGCGCTGAAAGAGAGGGCCTGACTGTCTGAGATCAAACGTGACGACGAAGCTGAGCTGGATTCTAGGTCTCCGATCCTCACTGTTACTGTTCTGCCTATCACTCATGCCTCCTCCAACAACACGGCAGTGGCCACGAGGCAGGTGGAAATGACAGGCTTTCACGGAAAGAGCAGTGAGCAAGAAAATCATGCCACCTTGACTTTGAAATAGACCCAACTCTGCATGGGAGCTACCTAGGTGGGACGGAATCAGCGAGGAACGTCAGGGCCGGCTCTTGCTCTCTCCACAGCAAGCCCAATTCCAGGCAGACTCTTGGAATTCCCATACATGTGTATCCAGCCTCCCTGATAGGATGGAATTAAATTGAAAACAGCCCTTTCATTCTCCTCCTGTGTCTCTCTCCCTAGCACCTGCCCTGGCCTATGCGGTGACAGGGGCACTCAGGAGTCTGCAGAAGCAGAGAGGCTGAAGAGCCATGATGCCAGTGAGGTGGTTAAGGGCATGCTACCATAAAACCTCATGCTTCAGTTTCCTTGTCCCCAAAGTGGAGATGAAAATGCTGCTAGCAGCCACCTGCTGAAAGCTGGCCATTGTATGAGGGTCACTGTTCCAAGTTTCATGTGGCCAGATTCATTTGTTCCTTCTAACAGCCAGGAGGCAGGTGGTACTGTCACTTTAAGATGAGAAAGAAAGTACCTACTTTCAGTGTGGATGAGAAGACTGTTGGGGAAAATACATTTGAAGAACGCAGCACAGCACTGGGGCAGAACGAAAGCTCAATGCTCGTGACTTGTCGAGATTCCTATCGTCACTCAGAGCTAAACATAAGCCGTAGCTTTTCCTATCAATGTGCTACATCATCTCAAGCATGTCCCTTCCCACCGTTTGCCTCTAGTTCCCCAATCCATAAAACCAGAGCATTTGGTGATCTCTAAATCTCCTTCAGCCCAGGGTGTTACCAGTCTTGACTGTGAGCCAACTTATTTATTTAATTTTATGCACACGTGTGTGCACCTAAGTGCATGCATGTGCACCATATGTATGCAGGGCCCGAGGAAGGTCAGAAGAGGAGTGGGATCCCCTGGATCTGCCATGTGGGTACGAGGAACTAAACTTGAGGCCTCTGCAAGAGCAGCCAATGCTCTTAACCACTGAGCCATCTCTCCAGCCCCTGGGATGGGTCCTTTAATTGTCAGCTCAACACAACCAAGAGTCACCTGGGAAGGAAGTCTCAATGAAGGATTGCCTAGATCTGGTTGGCCTGTGGTTGGTATGTCTGTGGGGGCTGTCTTAGGTTAACTGATGTGGGAAGAACCGCCCACTGTGGGCGGCACCATTCCCTGGATTTGGGTACCTAGGAAAGGGAGAAAGGGAGCTGAGCACTAGCATGCATGCATGTATGCATTCTTTGATTTCTGAGCCCAATTATGGATGTCATGTGACCAACTCCCTCAAGCTCCAGCCACTGCAACTTCACTGCTATGACAGGCTGCGACCCAGAATTATGAGCTTCTCCCTTAAGTTACTTCTATCCCAGTGAAAGGAAATAAAACTAAGAAACCAACTGATTCAGAGGAAAACAAAAACCAACCAACCAAACAAAAAAACGATTCCAGTCTTTATATGCTTTGTTAGGAACACTGAAGTTTGACATGAAAACCTTTACCTATTCACAGGAAATGATCTAAAACACACCCAAGGAAATCATCCGAGATGAGCACCAGGGATGGCCCTCAGTCATGGTCACAGTTCACATCATCCCATAGTCTAAACAACCTGAGTGCCCAACCATAGGGAAGCTGTCATGAGGATTCCCACAGAGCAGCTCAACAGGCGACTGGGAAGTCATCCTAGAAGCGTGCTGTGGGGGATGTATCCCACGGTCAGTGCCGTGGGGAGTATCCCACGGTCAGTGCCGTGGGGAGTATCTCACGGTCAGTGCCGTGGGGAGTATCCCACATCAGTGCCGTGGGGAGTATCCCACGGTCAGTGCCGTGGGAGAGTATCCCACGGTCAGTGCCGTGGGGAGTATCCCACGGTCAGTGCCGTGGGGAAGTATCCCACGGTCAGTGCCGTGGGGAAGTATTCCACCAGGAGGGGGAACTGAAACAGGGGATCCCAAACCTTCTGAACAGTGTGGCTCCAGATCTTAAAACACTAGAAAAAGACAAGGCAGACTGATATGTGAACAGAGACTCTCAACTAGAACCCAAATCTTCTGGACTGGAGAGATGGCTCAGCAGTTAAGAGTACGCACTACTCTCAGAAAGGACCTGGGTTCGGTTCCAAGCTCCCACATGCTGACTCACACCCATCTGTAACCCCAGATCCAGAGGAAACACCGTTTCTGACCTCCTTGGGTAAGGTGCACAGACATACACACATACATATAAAATAAAATAAATATTAATAAATCTCAAATGTCCTAACTGGAAGTGTATCCAGTTTTAACTCCCCATTTAAGGTATTTTTTCAACATTTGTATTTATCAATGCGATTTCAGTGTGTGTGGTATATTTGCATGTGTGTGCAGGTGCAGGGCCATGTGGAGGTCAGAGGTCAACCTCCAGAGTTCTCATGATTTGTTCTCCACCTTATTTGTTGAAGCCAGGTTTTTTGGCTTGAACTCAGAGCTGGCTGACCTGGCCAGTCTAGTGAGATAGCTTGCTCCAGGGCCTCTCCTGTCTCTGCCCCCCGTGTGCTGGGATTATAGACACCCTGCCAAAATTGCCTAGCATTTACATGGGTGCTGTGGATCCAAACTCCAGCCCCCTCCCTTGTCTGGTAGAGCACCCTCCTGCCTGAGCCATCTCCCTAGCCCTATTTTAATGTGTTTGAGCGAGCATTTCTTACCTTTGGATTCCATGCTGCACTTTATGGTGGAGCACCTGCCTGTCTCAGCTAGTGATCAGCATACAGACACAGGGGACACTATTTAGAAACCCACAACATTCCCAAAGGACAGTGAAGTGCTTGCCTTGTAGGAGAAGGAGCCCTCGCTGCTGCTCAGGCTCACGGCGCTGCTGGTGGGCAGGAGTGGCTGCAGCTGCAGGCCTGCACTGTGGGCCCCATCCATGGCTGTCTAGTGGCACATCCCACCAGGCCTGGCTGGGAGCTGGGGCTTCCGCTAGGCAGGGTGCAAACTGGGAGCCATCTCTCCGGGTGTTCACCTCCTTCCGGCAGCCTCCTAGGTCTCTTCCTCAGCAAAACACGTTCTTCTCTGATCTCTCTGGGTTGATTTACAGCCTTCCCCTCAGGCTCCCCTGAAGCAGCTTATGGTCTCCATCAAGCAGAAGGGCAAAGGCTGCCTTCCAACTCTGGCCAAGCTCTGCGTGGTGGAGAAGCACATGAAAAACTCATGTACATGAGACATAGGACCCAACTTCATTGCTTGAGAAAGTGCTTCATGCAAAGCACGTCTGGCCATGCAAAAGGGGACCATGAAGGCCTGATTGTCGTACCTCTGACCCCCGAATAAAGAGACTGTCCTTTAAAAGCTTCATTCCTGGCCCTTAGACATCCCATTTCCTTTCCTTCTCACCTTCCTCCTCCCTATCAATCCTAATTTAAACCTTCCTTTCCTTTATAAGCTCAAGGATAAGACAAAAGACTGACCATATCCACTTCTCCAGGTCTCCAAAATCAACAGATAGATCCCATGAGCATCAAATAGGAACCATCATCAGGTATGGCGGCATATGCTCGCAATCCCAGCACTCAGGGGAGGCTGAGGCTAGGCAGGACCACAGCATAGCCTGGGCTATATAATGAGCAAACCAATCCAGCAGTAACAACACTAAAAACCCAACCCAACCCAACCACCAAATCATGGGGTTTTCAATTTAGGAAGGAAAGAATGTGAAGAAAATCCTGGCATGGGGGAGGGGCACTCTCCTGGGAGGTGGGACCAGATGCCCAAGTCAGTTTGACTCTGGGTGACTCAGCGTCTTATCTGTAAAGTGTGGACTGTCATGTGGCTTCAAGTAGGAGCAGGGATGACAATCACTCTGTTAATGTCATTGAACTGCTGTTTTCAGTGTTTCACAAACTTCTCCCACAGAAGAGAAGACTCGTGCCAAGAGCTCATGGTCAAAAACCCTACTACCATAGCAAAAGGTTCTGTAAGATCCTCTTATGCTTAGGAAAAAAAAATCAAACATACAAGGAAAATAACCCCACCCAAAGCACCAACAAAAACCATACGAATTTAGATTCCATTGTATAATCCGTTTATTATATTTTATGTTATAATCATTTAATTTACTATTGTTGTGATGTGTAAGTATGAGTGCTATCATGTGCCGATGGAGGTTGTGGGAGTTGGGGGAGTTGGTTCTCTCCTCCCACAGTGGATTCCAAGGATCGAACTCAGCTGGACAAGTGCTTTCAGCTGCTGAGCCATCTCACTGGCCCCTTCAGACATTCTGAATTGCTTTCGATCTGCCATGTGCTCCCTTGTGTACCTCTACCCGGTCACTCAGCTTTTGAGTCAGTTTCCTTAGCCGTAAAATATGGCTCATCATGTTTCCATGCCACCGGCTGCAGTAAGAATTCGATGGAACACGGCAGATGGCTGCCACGTGCCAAACGCCAATAGTATTACTTTATTTAGTTCTGATCTTCTAACATTGTTTATTGTGTGTATGTGCATCATGTGTGACATAGCACATATTTGGAAGTCACAAGACAACTTTGTGGAGTCAGTTCTTCCATCCTACACGTTAGTCATGGGGTCTGAACTCAGCTCATCAAACTTAGGAGCAAGTGCCCTGCGCCACTAAGCCATTTTTAGGCCCATTCTCCAATTTAATTCTGTAGTTTATTCATATATATGCATGCTCCCATCACCCAAGCGTGTACCCAAGAAAGAGGTAAGGGCTCAGCATGTGCTAAACAGTCTCTGCCAAGGACCAGGCCTCAAAACACTGTATATCCCTCAGTTTCGGCTTCCTTCTGCCCCACGCCTAGGACTGTCAATGACATGCACTGATGTCACAAGATGAGCCTCATGCCCAGCACCTAGGAGATGCCAAATGCAGGCTCAGGACAGGGCAGCCACGAAGACCTGCACCTTGTCAAAGGGCCTAAAGTTAACTCACGGCTGCTGTTTTCCTGCTGAGACAGAATTCCTGCCTAAGACACCCTCATCGGGTAACTCGCTGACCCACGTTTCTTACCTGTGAGACCCGATGAATATAGGATTGCCCAATGGCCGGGAAGGCATAATTACTCTTCATTAGATTGCATGTGTGCGAAAGCAATGCTGTGTTAAATGTCTGCATCTCTGTCTTGGCATCGTTAATGAGGGTAGGCTAGGGCTCCTTCTACCTGGGAGAGACCTAGAGCTGCATCCAGTCTGGGGTTGAAGGGGCCCCCTGCTTCCTCTGGAGACCTAGCTCAGAGCCTGGCAAGGTGACTGGCATATACACCCACTCCTAACTAAATGTAGAGCCCCTTGTATACTGTGGCAAAAAAGAAAGAAAATGAAAGAAAAACTTTATTCAGGATGTATAACAACAAACAGATATACCCAGCCCCACCCACAGGACGTCAGAGAAAGCACACAGGCCTTGGGGACCAGCTAGAAAGGACAGCAGAAATTCAGGCCTTCTAACCTTTTCCAGTCCAGTGTGCTCTCTCTCTCTCTCTCTCTCTCTCTCT
>LOJH01001825.1:3251-26460 GCA_001685095.1 Ellobius talpinus
TGCCTGGCTATTGGCCAAATCAGCTTCTTTATTAATCAATGGTAATAAAATATTCACAACATATAGAGAGACATCCCACTTCATTTCCCCTTTCCTGTCTAATCAAAAAGGAAGGTTTTAACTTTAGCATAGTAAAGTTACATATAACAAAACAGTTATTGAGCAAGAATTACAGTTACAATATTTAGTCTATTTGTATTTGGCAAAATTAAAGACAATACTCTATCATCTATCCTATCTTTGTGAGTCTAAAATTTTACATCTAATTTATCTTTTATCATAACTGAGGAAAACTATAATTATAACTATTTAGTCTTCAACTCCATCAAAGACCCCAGAAGGATATAAGTAAGAAGAAAGTGAATTTTAAGTAACTTTCAAAATTCTAGAAATGGCAAAGATATCTGGCTGCCTGGACATTCACTCAGTGTTCTTCTGTAATGTTGGAGCATCCATCTTCAGCCTCTAGGCCAAGAGTGTCTGTCTGGCAGACTTCTCAATAAAGCAGGAAACTTGAAACTATCCTGCCTCTACTGGCAGTTTGTCAATCACTTCCTTCTGTGTCCTGCAGAATGTCTGGCAGGCTCTTCCATGAACCAGGAAACCTGAAGGACTGTCCCATCTTGTTTTGACAAGTCCAATAGTCACTTTTCTGTGGATCCTGCAGGTCTAGTTTATACAGCATACTGTCAAGCAGACCAGGCAAGAGCACTCTTGCCCAAATGGCTAGCCTTGCCACATTGAAAGCAAACTCCATAAGGAGCCTCTTCAATGCCCATTATCCTTTTGAAGTAATTGGTGCTGCCAGGAGCAGACGTTTCTCACTGTCAAGAAATGTCTAAGTTCTTAAAACATTTTAAATGCCATATTTTGTAGGTGTTGAACTGTTTGAAGATTATCTATGCACCTGAAATATATCTCTGCATATCTAGGAAACCTAACTAATATAAGTATGATTATTATAGATGACTATTAATTTGTATCACTATACCAAATCCATATCAATGCAAAATATCTGAGATTAAAAGTTATCTTTTTATCCTGTGTTTCTATATTCCCCTAAAAATAGCAAACATCCATAACCTACCAAAGACCATCCATTTCCCCAAAACTCTTGAAACTGGATATTGTTTTCTCCAATCTGCTTCCTGCTGTGGGCAAAATATCGTGAGGGACTCTGATTAAAATTTTGAGATAATGACCAAGTCCTGGGAGGTCCAGAGACAATCTTTGTTGATAGATAGCATCTGTTAAGTTTCAGTTTTCCCTTGATCAAAGCTGGTCCATCTTAACCTGGAACGAATCCATAACTCTTGCTTCCTGTGGAAACAAAAGCAAAACCGCTTCTCCAAAGCAATGTATCTTTTAAGTTCCATTTTGCAAATATGTTTTTGACTTATGTTTTAAAGCTAAGGCATTTTAAAAATATTTAAGTTGGTATATTTTTTCAGTCTCTCTTTCAATCCCATGTCTCTCAGCCACTATCTCTTGTCCATCAGCCATCAAAAAAATCAAAATCAACACAATACAGGATCAGTCGCCCTATGTATTTTCCATCTTTATGTGGCCTTTTTTCTTTTAACTATTTTTATTATCTCTTCAAAGACTTTGTTTTATTTTTTAAAACTATTTATTTCTTTTTATAATGGTCTATATTCGTTTTCCTTTCTCTCCCAAACCTACATACATTTTTTGAACACACTGTGACCTGTTTAGAGGTTTTTGTTTTTGTTGTGTTGTGCTGTTTGTCTTTATTGTGCATCTGTTTAGTCTGACTAAACTGGTAAGCTGCCGTGTCTAGGACCAAAATGGCCACTTTGGCTGTTGGTTTAGCCCCACTTAGCTTTTCAACACGGTGGAGGAAGCAACATTTATTTTATTTTATTATTTTACCCACCCTGCCCCCCCCCAAATGCTGACATCAGGTAGCATGCGGCTGGCCCACAGACCCTTTTGTCTGTGAGCAAAAGCTAAATCTGCCACACAGCACGGGCTTGATTAGCCCCTCTGTACCGAGGCCTGTGTGAGACTTGGAAACCCTTCACATTGCTCAGCTCAAGGCAGCTGGTGACTGGTTCCATCTTGCAGGCAGCTGTTGGGAGACACATCTCTGCGCTGCTGCTGGCCTGACACTGTGAGACTAGGAAGCTCAGTGTGGCTCCATTTCTGTGCAATTTGAACCATTTTTTTTTAAAGCTATCTCAGGCCCTATGGAAATTCAAGAGCCTCACGTGGGTAAGCCATTTGTAGCAGGAGGTTTCTCATCCTGCCTGGTACTGCTTGATGTGTGATATTGCTATGTAGAGCAGGCTTGCCTTGCACTTAAATGTACATATAGCCCATGCTGGCTTGGGCTCATGCGTGTCTTCCTAGCTTAGTCTCCCCATTTTTTTGAGAATAAAGTCTGACTTCTTAGTATAAAATAGTGTGCTGGACATTTTTGTGTCAACTTGACAGAAACTAAAGTCATCTGAGGGGAGTGAACCTTAATGAAGAAAATGCCTGAATAAGATCGGGCTGTAGGCAAGTCTGTAGGGCATTTTTCTTAATTAGTGACTGATCAGGGAGGGCCTAGCCCATGATGGGTGGTGCCTCTCCTTGGCTGGCAGCTGTGGGTTCTATTAGAAAGCAGGTTCAGCAAGCCATGGAGAGTAAACCATTAACCAGCTCCCTTCCAAGGCCTCTGCATCAGCTCCTACCCCCAGCTTCCTGCCCTGTTTGAGTTCCCGTCCTGACGTCCTTTGGTGATGAACAGCAATGTGGAAGTATAAACTTAAGAAACCCTTTGCTACTCAAATTGCCTTTTGGTCATATTGTTTCAGCACAGCAATACAAACCCTAACTAAGACAAACAGTAAGTCTTTGAACTCATCTGTCAACGCAGTTTTCAGTGCAGGCTGACCTTCCTAATTCCTGACCATAGACTCTTTCCCAGGCCTTGCTGTCTCACAGGTCAGGGATGGCCCAGTACTACAATTTCCTTTGTCTAAAATTCCTATTGCCCTTACTGAAAATCTCATGTTTGTCACTAGAGGGAGCATTCATTGTGAAAGTTTGTCTGGTCCTAAGAAGTTAGCTTCTCAGAATACTAAACATACTTCAGTGTTTGTCCACAGAAATCTCATCACAAAGCTGTCAATAGGAGGATATTTGATTTACACACCTCTTCCCCAAATTCACTGATACCTTCAAGCCAGGTATTGTACCTTACTTAATACTAAATGCCCAACTCCTGGCATATATTATAGCTGCCTCTGGTTTCAGAAAGTGCTTTAAACCTGAAGTCTTCTGAAGTGATTGACTGACTGTCTGACTTATGGACCTGAAAATACTTCTGTGCAGTTCCTTCTGTATAGAATGTGTTTGCCATATTAAAAAGAAAGTAAATCCAGAAGTTGCTACTAATAATTGCAAATGTCAAAAGAATTTATGGAGATTTGAAAATGCAAGGTTTATGTTCCCAGAGATACCCTCTCAGGTATTGTGATAAAAAGAAAAGCAGAAATCAGTATAATTTGAAACCTAGATTTGTAGAGAGCCAGCTTGTTTCCAGAAAACATGTCTGAGAAAACGTACCCTCTAAAAAAGTCCAGTGAGAACTACTCAGCTTGCTCTTATAACTGACATTTTAAATTAACTATAGGCAGGGCCTGCTTTAGCTTAAACTACAGAATTCAAAGTTTAATCATAAGACCCAGAGGTTGTGGAATCTTACACAGGACCCCAGCCAGCCGTAGCAGGACAAGGCAAGGCAGGCTGTTCACAGGGTGTCTGGTTCCCTTTTCTATGTTAATCTGCTTATTAGTGGTCCTTGCTAGTTCCAGGTAAGCAATGGGCTGCTAATGATAACAGGTTGGAGTGAAATGTACCCGTGGCTCAAGGTTAGGGAAAACTGAAATAGCACCAGTTGGTTCTGTCTCATTATTATCAGATGTCAGGTAAAAACTCAACCTCTGGAAACCTTGTCACATTTCAAGCTAATGAGATGAAGTGGAAGGATTCTGCAGGCCTCCTCCTAGCTTCTCTTAGGGCTTTCTGCCCTTCCTCCATCCCTGCCTTTCTTTCTTGCCTTCCATATTCACTCCCTAATTCCCATCACCCCCTTTGACTTTGTGATAAGTGTTAATGCTGCAGCGGAGTAAGAAGGGAACACATTTATCCGCCAGTTATCTCCCATCAGCAAAGTGCCTGCCCACAGCAAACTCAGAGCGTTTCTCATGTTTAAAAACTTAGGAGATGCTTTTGAAAGCAAAGTTAAGCTTATGCGAAATTTAAGTGCAAAGTAGAGTTTTTTAGATCCTCTCCTTTATACAGGCTCCTCCTCAAATCCCCACTCCTACCCCTGTTACTAACATCTACCTGCGTGGTGCCCCAGGAACTGCTTTTGTGCACCACGTGTTTCTTAATGTATCAAGGCATGAGTCTACTCCCATGCCATGTGTGTTCCTCTAAAAGGATGCTTGGCTGTATCATGTGTGTCTTTCTTCACCTCACCATACGTCTACCACTAGACAACCCACCCAAACTTTTTTTTTTAGATATTCCTATAATTTATTCTCTGATCACTTCATCCATGTACATATAGCATATTCTGGTCACATTTTTCCTCCTACCTCCCCTTATCCTCCACTCATTCTACAAGCCCCCTTTCTCTAACCAACACCCCTCATGCTTATGTATTTCTGTTTTGTCTCTTATTTTTGCTTTGTGACCTATTTGGGCTTAATTGGGGCCACCCATGTAAGCTTGGATGTGGAACCACTCATTGTAGAATTGGTAATTCAACAGTGGGTACATCACTGACTTCTTCTCCTCCAACAGCCCCTAAAACCGCTAGCTCTTCTGGGTGGGTCTTGTCTGGGCCCTATCAGCCTTTTCCACATTGGTTGCAGAATGCTTAGAGGTTTAATTTTGACTTTATACAAGCAGTCATAGCTGTGTGAGTTCATGAGTGCCATGGGCAGATTGTGCCCATAATACAGTATTTCATAGCCTTCATTCCCATTATCCATCTTCCATAATTTTTCTTGTTGACAAAGTATTATATGATTAGAACCATATAGTAGGCAGTCTTTCAGATTCATGTCTGCCACTTAGCAGCATGTATTAAACATTCATTCCACTGTACAGACATACAGGTATTGGTTTATCTGTTTGCCCTACTGAGGAACATCATGGCTGCATCCACATTTTGGAAATTATTTTCTAAATGATGCTATAGACATCCATGCATGTGTACATTTTTGTGTGGATAGAACTTTTTGCTCATTGCAAAGAAATGATGTCGGAATGCATGCTAAGACTATACTTAACTTTGTTTGATAAAACATATGTAAAGCTCCTCAGGGAGGGGAGGAGCCTCATGAACCTCACCCCCACTCATGGAATGTTGGGGAGTCAGTCTTGTGTAGGTAATGACCGCCGCTGTGTGTTCATGATTGCAAGGCCATGCCGTAAATAAAAGGCAATGTTTCATAGCATTTCTCTACATCCTCAGATTCCTGCAGTCTTTCCACTTCCTCTCCTTGATTGATGTTCCACGAACTGTGGGTCAGATGATGCCTCAGTTAGGGTTTCTATTGCTGTGAAGAGACATCATGACCATGATAACTCTTATAAAAGAAAACATTTCATTGCAGTTCCAGAGGTTTAGTCCATTATCATCATGCTGTGGCATGGTGGCATGCAGGCATGGTGCTGGAGCAGCAGCTGAGAGTCCTTACATCTTGACTCACAGGCAACAGGAAGTTGTCTGTCTCACTGGGAGTCGCTTGAGCATATATGAACCCGCCTCCACAGTGACACACTTCCTCCAACAAGGCCACACCTACTACAACAAGGCCACATCTCCTAATAGTGCCACTCCCTTTGGAGATCAGTTTCGTTCAAACCACCAGAGGTGGCTTGGATGCTTTGTTTATTGATGAATGCCCAATGGTCACTTATTCTCAACACTTAGACCAGTTGCTCAGTCCATCAACTGGTGGATGAATGGATAATCAAAACACAGCTCATATGCAGGGATATTCTTTTCAGCACTAAGGAAAAATATGAAATCTTCAAGGCAATGGCTAGAACTGGAAAATATCTTCCTGATGAGGCCATCCAGGATCAGAAAGACAAAGACTACACGTTCTCTTTCCTCTACAGGTCCTAGATTCAAATTTATGCTTACTGTGTCTAAGGTGGCGTGAGTATCTGTGTAGCCCAGGAACAAGAAAGGAACCATTTTAAAAGTTGTTCTTATATATTGTGTGATAATTCAATTGCATTGTGACAATACATTTTTTTTTGGATCCGAGGACAGAGCTAGCCACCAGCTGACCAAAATTAACCATAGAGGTTTTGGAGGACTGAGAAAGGAGTGAGGTGGGGCTTGGACAGGTTCTAGGCCGGTTTGGAGGAAGGAAGGGAAGAGGTGGGAAGTCACTGGTGGCTGCTCTACTGCTTCTCCGATTTTTTATTGATACAGATTAGTGAGAAAAATGCGTCACTTCCTGTTGAATTTTAAGGGGTCTATGCTTTGAGGGTGCTCTTCCTTTGTCAGGTGTGTGCTTTGCAGAGACTTGTTCCCAGCTGATGCCTTGTCTGTTTATTTTCTAACCATGTCTCCATAAAGCTGTCTTCATATTGATGCTGTTATATTTTTTTTCACATACCACAATTTTGGCATTGTGTCTAAAGTATCACTGCCAGTTCAAGCTCACCAAACTTTTCTTTTGTGTTAATTTCTAATTTCAAAGGGATAGGGATAGTTTTTTCTTTGTTGTTGTTGCATATTAGTTCTTATAAAGGTAGGAAATACTTGACACAAACCCTGCTGTTTGCCCGTAAGTCTAAAATTGATCCTTCAGGAAATGTCCAGTTCTGTAAAATGTCTGTATGGTATTCACAGGAAGCACCTTGATTCTATGTTTAGTATCTGTATTTTGATAGTTTACTCTGTTTTTCAATGTTTTCTAGTTTATGACCCTTTATCTCTGATTTTATTTATTAATCTCTTTAGAAACTGATCTTTGTTTTACTTGCCTTTCCTTGATAAAATAACCCTGAACAAATACAACTTAAGAGAGAAGAAGTTTTGTTTTAATTTAGTTTACCATCCCAGGTTGCAATCGGTTATTGTGGGGAAGTCACACTGGCTGGAACTTCAGATAGCCAGCCACATCCCGTGCACAATCAAGAGCAGAGAGAGACTGAGTGCGTGAATGCTCACACTCGGTTTGATTTCTCTCACACAGTCCAGGGCCCAGCTGAAGCAAATGTGCTACACCCTCTTACCCTGGGTTTTCCTACTTCAATTAGCATATGAATAACAGTCTGCCACATACCCACAGGCCAACCTGATCTAGACAGTGTGTCATTGAGATTCTCTTCCCAGGTGAGTCTAGATCATGTCACGTTGACAACTAGAGTCACCCGTCACAGTGACAACCTTTTGAAAAGCCTGGGCGGCCTCCACAGTCTTTGTCTGCATACTTAGAAGGTAAACGCTGTGCATTTTCCAAGAAGCCTTTCCCTAAGGAGTCATATGTACTTCCCAGGATCCTCTGAAGATGCTTGTTTGTGCTCTTAATAAATAAATGGCCCCATTTAGCTGCAATTTTGTTTTACAAGCGGTATATCAGTACTAGCAGAAGGGTCAGATAATTAAATCCTGTTTTTATTTCAAACATGCTAATACCTTTATTTCCACAGTGACACCTTGTCGAACACAGCACAGTACCTCGTGGAGAATGAATTAACAGCTGTCGGTTTCTTCCATTTTATTATCAGTTTCATGGAGGCTGGGTGTCAGAGGCAGCTCTTTCTTGCCCTGTTCCCGAGGGTCATTGCTTAGATCATGGGGCTTTCAGCTGCAGGTCCCTCCTGTCCTTATAGATCTGATGCATTCTTTTATTTAGTTTAGATGAACTTTGATGCCACCCATTATCTGTTATCAAATGTCTCACGTATGCCCTGCTGAAATTTGCTTCAAGTATTTATTAGTCCCAGTATATGTTGAGAATAGAATGAGAAGAAAAGCCTCTAGGAAGCCTGAAAGGAGAATACAGGGTGGATTGGCTATCTCTAAGTGCTTTGCAGGCACTACTTAATCTTCATGGTAATGTGGAGGTGGGCATCATGGCCTCATTCATTACACTGGACTGTCACGCTGCGGAAGAATGAAAGGCAAGCTAAGTTCACTGGGTCTATAGTTATTGCTGTTTTCTTAATATAGCCATTTGCCAGCAATAATTCATCATCAAAATGGTATGTGAAACGTATCACAGCACTGCTGTCAAACAGAGAACAGTTATAAACAAATTTTATAAAAAAAAATCTCTGGAAAGCACTTTGAATATCTTGTCTATCTGAACTATTCTACTTTTCACACTTCAAGGAGAGTGCGGGATTTTTTTCCTGTTTAGAATCTCTTAACTTTCAATCGGCTTTTCAGTTCCTGTTAGGAATTCAAATGCAGGGGTTTTAATAGCACACCAACTTGTGTGATTGCCCATCACAAATTTGATTAAAGTCCGCTGCCCTTTTACTGCATCTGTGGCCTTCAAAATCGGTTGCAACTGAATCTCATTAATAAAGTCAGCCACACTCACTTAAGTTCCCTCAACGCTGAATTCCAAGGAGGGTTAGCTCGGCCTAGCAAGCTTCATTCATGTGGTCTGTTGGAAATCGGGCAGCTTCAAAAGGGATGCTACATGTGCCAAGTATGTTTACTCAGATACATGTGACTTTACTCATAGCTTTTGTAGCCCCTGGTCCTGCTCCCATGGGCAGGCAGTCTTGGACTTGTGCTTGGCCCTGCATACTCATGACTTTTCCCTGGAAGGCTTTCTGGGTGAGGGTGACAGACTGGGTCTACTCTTGTCCCTGTCCTCTCTGTCCCTCATTTCCGCCTTCACTCTCCTGAGCTCAGTATTGGAAATGATGAGAGCCTGTCTTTCAAAGCTTGTTTCCCTTATATTTATATATTATTTCTGTACTGACACCTTGTTGAACATACGGCTCCTACATATGGGTGACCACTCAGAGTAAAAGGCACATGGTATGAGCACTACCTTGCTCCGTTTGGGAGTTGTACCATTGAGGGTGTAGCCTAATCACTCTGACAATGATGGTTTCCACTTCTCAGCATTGTAGCCAAGAAAATAACAAAACAGATATTTTTACATTAATCAAAGTTATTTTTCCCTTCTGCCTCTTCTTTGCCATCTTTTCCTTTCCCCTCCCTTCTCTCTATTTCCTGTCCCTCCTTCTCCTGGCATATGATCCTTCATATCAGCATCTTATTAATTCAGTTTTGTACTATCCACCCCGAGACTCATGTAAAGGATATCATGACATGATATAGAATCCAAGCCCTTATAACATGATTACAGAGAACGTACCTTTAATACAGTATGTCATGCTTCCAGAGTGCATGTTCATAGAAAATCTGTTCTGGCCTGGTTGTCCTTGCTAACCAGGAGAATGACTTACTCATGTAGGACAATGAATGATGCCAGATACCTGGCTTTTCCTCCCAGCGCTATTCTCTGATCAGGTATACCTGTGCTCATAGCACTACGGCTGGGTGGAGGCATGTGCCTAGCTTAGCCCAGCATCTGGGGACTCACAAAGCTTACGTGAGCAATAAGTGTAGGTTTCCATCTCTTGTGAATTCTCATGGGCTTTCTCAAGGCTCAGCACACACCCAGGTTTCACCAGAACAACAATGCATTCAGAGACCCTGGGAAAGGGCAGCACATGGGCAAGGAAATTCATAATCCTACAATCAAAAAATTCATTTAAAAAACTTGGTAAGTTTATTTGATTGTTTTTGCATCGAATCTCTTGATCTTCAGAAAATAATTTTCAAGTTTCCTTAAGCCTCCAAGGACCTTCTATTATAACCTTCACCAACTTTGGTTTTCACTAGTTTGAACAATTTAACCTCTTTGGCAGATGTTGAGGCTACTTCTATTCCCTGGCCCTGTTTGGCATTTGTGGGGAGATGTACATTTTAGAAATCATACTTGACATGTTTGATTTTCGTGCCTGGAGAAGTTAGAAGTTTCTTGTTGATAAAAGAATATTCTTGTCGATTGGTTGCTACAAGATTCGAATTTACCAAGGAGGACTAGTGCTAATATATGCACCATTTGACATAAATTTGAATAATGAGTTCAAATAGTCCTAACTTCAAATATAGAAGAAAAAATTAATTAGTATGACCTGTTGGCATTTTATTCCAAACATAAAATATAGTGCATGCACTCGTGAAATGGGTGATGTATTTCTCAGCTCACTATCTTAATCACATTCCAGATTATGAGAGATTTAAACAAATGGCAACATGGAAAGGGGTTAATGGAGTTTGGGATGAAGTCTGAGAGGGGGGCCAGAGCAGGGCTCATTTGAGTAGAAGTATGTAATTGGTATTATAATTTCCTCAGAGTAAGGATCACCAGTTTCTGCACAGTTTCTCTCCAGTTTCTAGACCTGAATTTGCCAAAAGTTCCACCATTGCCTGGAGGCTCTTTCGCTGGTTTGCACCTGACTGACTTCTCTCCAAGTCCTCACATATGTGGATATTAATGAGTAGCCATGGGAGAAACAGAGCCATCAGGGAACGTAGCTCTATGAGGGATTTATTAGGAAATGGGACTAGCTTGTGCAGTTACAGGGGGCAAGTCCCACCCAGCGTCATCTGTAAACCAACGAGAGGAAAGCCCATGGTGTAGTCAGCTGCTCTTCGGAGACATGAGACGCACAGGAGCAGTGGCGTGGACCACAGCTTGAAGGTGCCAGCCCAGGAGCTGGTATGGAAGGAGATGCTGCTCCAGTAGTCTGCAGTCCAAAGACTAGGGAACCGAAGAGCTGTGACATCAGGTGGCCAGAGAAGAGGGACATCCTGGTTTAGAGAGAGGGGCGAGAGGGTGAGAAGAGGAGAACGGAAGAGGGGAGGGGAGGGGAGGGGAGAGGAGAGCATGCTCTTTTGCTGTCTTTTGGCACTCCAAAGACTAGATGATACCCATCACACTGGTAAAAGTGGATCTCGTTTATTTAGTCAACTGATATACTGTTCATCTCTTCTGGCCACTCTCACAGCCAAAAAACAGTATTACCACTTACACGGGCATCTCTTAACTCAATTTAACTTGCATGCAGAATGTACCATAGCGCTATGTATGTAAAGTGGAGAGCTTTCAAGATTAGTACAGAAGTAGTAATGTATCTGTCACATACTGTTTTTGTTTCTTGGTTTGTTTGTTTTTGCAGAACATGCTCTCCCTCCTGCCTTCTGTCAGGATAACTGTTGTGCTGGGTTTTGAAATACCATTTTCTAGATACATACATCCCTAAATCAGATAATGACTGGACCAGCAAACTGAATCCTCTCTGTGGAGAAAAACAATAAATGAACGGAAATTGATTGCAATTTTAGGAGAAGACTTCTGAGACCGCTACAGAGAATCTCTGGCCACTGTCTGGCTTTGCCTTCCAAAGAGCACATAATGCCCATTCTGAGAGGATCTAGGGTGGGAAGCACCATAATAACTAAGTTCTGGGAAGCATTTGGCAGGGACTAGAATGGCTTCTACTAGTAAATGGAAACTCTGTTAGGAAGAGGAATTTTGCAATTATTCTGATTTATTGTGATCTAACTCTTGTTCTCAGGAGTGGGTTAAGGAAGAGTACATCTGGAAATACTAGTGTTGTTATTTAATGTGTATATTTACACACACACACACACACACACACACCCCTAGCTGGTTTAGGTTTTCCCACCTCCTACCATTGGTTTGAAAGCTAACTCTGTGAGGGATATGACAATCATAGTGATGACCATTTTGTGCGCATCTATCTCTGGACTCTCTTGTCCTGGGATCTTACAGCCGGCATGGGGGGAATCCCCTTTGCTCACATCCTTTGACCTTTATCTCTGTTGTGGGGGCGGGGTAGGTAGGGGGCAGCCTCCAGCAGTACAGCAGGACTTTGAGAGGAATCCACGGAGTCGGCATAAACTAGAGTTTCCTATCTGAGGAGGGTTTAGGAAAAGAAACACTCACACACTCTCTTGACGGCCTTCCTTTTCTATTCTCTATTCTCTCATGCTCTCTTCTTTCTCTGCTGTATACTTTCTTTCTACAGCTTATCTACTCCAACAAAATTTTTCAGGAATTACAATATCGTTACGTTCTGTTTTTCAAGTGAATGAAAAACAAGCAGTAAAGAACAGCAAGTTTTCCATATCCCTTGCATGATTAAACATTTACATATACAGGTGAAAAACAAATTATCCCAAGAACCCACGTACATCCATACCCAAGCAACTTGTAGATTAATATGTGGGCAAGCAAGCTGTTCTTGTCAGGTCTTTT
Organism: Ellobius talpinus; assembly: GCA_001685095.1. Lineage (NCBI taxonomy): Eukaryota > Metazoa > Chordata > Mammalia > Rodentia > Cricetidae > Ellobius > Ellobius talpinus. The sequence goes on from LOJH01001825.1 coordinate 15,617, forward strand.
ACTGGCATGCTGCATTTTGTTGAGAAAAAGTTTTTACAAAGAAAGGACCAATTACTTTATTTCTTATCTTGAAAGGTAATCTTATAAGGAATCTTAAAGGAATCACAAACCTAAACTTTTATATATGGAAAAGAATCAGTCAGCTCCACTTTTAATCTTTAGGGTATGTCCCCACTCATCAATAGTTTTTTTTTTATATCAGGAGATTGAGGCCAAAAATGGGCATAAGGAATTAATCATCCTCTTTGGTCATCAACCAATCCTAGCAAGGAAGGTATATCAGCCAATGATAATTGGACTGCTTTGTTCTTGTTCCCTGACCTTAGAGAGTTCCACATTCAGCTATGTGCCTCTCTAAAACTTTAGATTGTCTTCTTGGGTTTTTAACCTCAAAGCCATTTAACAAAAACATCTTAGTCTAACTTTATTTTCAAAGCTTTGTTTAAGCTATGATGCACTCTGAAACCTGCGAACATCTCTCAACAATACGGTTAAAAGAATCTAAACTAGCTGGGCTACTGGGACTCAGTTATTAATCTTTAACTTGAGCTACAATCTGTGCAGCTCTTGAGGTGAAACTCATGGGCCCTCGCTGTGAAAGGTATCCTTGTATTTATTTTTATTCATCCAAACTCTGTATAGGCTATCATTAATATTATCAATTTACACAGTACAGCTTATGGAGAGGTCTTCTTCTTGGCAATCCATAGGTAAAAATACCTAGTAGAACGGGATGTTCCCAAGAGATAAACACACTATAACACAGGCAGTGGAGATCTCCTCACATCCACTCACACCGTGCTAGATACGAGAGAGAGAGAGAGAGAGAGAGAGAGAGAGAGTTGCAGCAAACATGTAAAGGCACAGCAGAGGCAAAAAAAATATTCCGGGGTCTGCAATCCTGTGGCCTTGCCTAAACGGAGTTTCCTTCTGGTAGGCTGACACCTGGAACTTCGATTACCACCCACTGCTCCTCTGGCATGGCCAATGGCAGACCTGGGAGTTCTCATTTCTTCCATCTCATGCATATTTGTATTCAGTAACAAGATTCAACTTTTATTGGGGTGAATAATCCAGAGGCTTCTCACTAAAGGACATTTGTTTTTGTTCATGCTTGGACTTGTTTAATGGTGTAGATTGTGCAGCAAAGTCTTACAAGTTTGTCCAACTTACGACGTGGGCATGCAGCCAAGGACAACCATAAAAATGTAGCCCAACACTGTCACAAATTAACTTAAAAATTATGAGTTGTTTTTATTTTAGTTTGTGACCAGATTGCTCTGTCCTTGAGCATGAACTCTGTAGGTGGCTCTGTCCTATTATGGTGTCAACAGTTAGACAGGCCTTTGCCAGCTGCTGCTTTATCGCTTCCCCTTCTAGTATTTACCTCTGAGAAGTAAAAAACATTCTAATACCGATCTTGTATATATGATCTGACGTTTCCTCTCTTGAAGTACATACAATCTTTGCCCTTAGTGTTCTTGTTATAAAATTATTGTATTAGTTGCTGTGGTGGTTTGAATAGTTATGGCCCCCATAGATTCATGTGTTTGAATGCTTGGCCTATAGGGAGTGGCACTATTCGGAGGTGTGGCCTTGTTGGAGGAAGTGTTAGTCACTGTGGGGGTGAGCTTTGAGGTCTCCTATGTCAAGCTATGTCCAGTGCTGTACACAGTCTCCTTCTGGTGCCTGTAGGTCAAGATGTAGAACTCTCAGCTCCTTCTCCAGCGCCTATCTGTCTGCATGCAGCCATGCATCTCACCATGATGATAATGGACTAAATCTCTGAAACTGGAAGCCAGTCCCAATTAGATGTTTTTCATTGTTGCCATGGTCGTGGTGTCTCTTCACAGAAATAGAAACCCTAACTAAGACAATTACTGTCTCCCCCCCCCGGCAGAATTTCACAAAAGCTAGGGTTAAATGAAAAAAGAAGCCTCATTTGAGAAAATGCCTCAGTCAGATTGCCTGTAGGAAAGTGTGTAGGGCATTTTCTTGATGAATGATTGATGTGTGATAGGGTGGTGCCATCCCTGGCAAGTGGTCCTGGGTTGTATAAGATAGCCCACCGAGTAAGCCATGGTGAACAAGTCAAGAAGAAGCATCCCTCCATGGGTTCTGTTTCCTGCCTCCAAATTCTCGCCTTGAGCTCCTGCTCTGACGTCCCTTGATGATGGATGAACTATAATCTTCTGGGGGAAACAAACCCTTTCCCCAACGTGAGTTCGGTCTTGGTGTTTATCACGGCAATAGAAATCAAAGTAAGACAGTTGCTTTCTGCATTTAACACCACGGCCAAGGAGACCTAAGGGACAGAGTTGATTTTGGCTTATGGTTCCCAAGGGATAGACACTGTGGTGGAGACGCATAAGACAAGTGACAAGCATGGCAGGAGCAGGGAGCAGAGCTTCCATTCCAATCAAGTACAAAACGGAGAGAGTAAACTGAAGTAGCCCAAGGCTTTTAATCTCAGAGCCCATCTCCAGTGGGTGTGCAACTATCCCTTGGATCCCGTTGGGCTCTCCAGTAGGTACAGAATTGATCATGGCTGTCCCTCCCCAGAATCTGTAAGTAGCTAATGGTTCAGCAGGGAGGGATAGGGCCACATGAGTCCCATGCCAATCCATGATTGCTATGGATAGGCTCAGTTTGTGAAGGCCCAGAATAGGCAACCTTGGAGGGTTTGTAAGATTATTGTAAGACTGCAATCTTTGGGTCATGCCCTGGAGACCACATTTGACAGCCCTTTCCCTCTTTCTGCTTTTATATTATTTCTGCTCCCTCCTTGGTGATCTTCCCTGGGCCTCAGAGGGGATGTTTAGGGTTGAACTCAACCATCACTTGTTCTAGGGACATTGGCTAACCACGATTCTCCTCATTCCCCACTGTAGAAGGCAGAGTAGCTTCCCTGATCATGACAGAGATAGCATCTGTCTGTAGGTGTAAACATACATCCCTGATGCTCTTACGTTTTGCAGTGGAGTGTATTTATTATATTGCTGTGCTGGATGCTACGTAGAAAGTTTCAGTTTGGAAACCAATGTTTTATTTTCTAATAATTTCCTTATTTTCTCATGTTATTTCAACTCCCATGTTGGATGTTGGACTTCCTGGTCTTCTACTTTCCTGTCATGTTTTCCATATACATACATTTTACCTAACTTTTTTCTCAACTTCATCTCCTGGCCTCTTGACTGAGATCTGTATTTATTCCATCAAATTTTAATTTTCAAAGTATTTGATATGTCTGGTTATTTTCTGTGTGAGGTCCTGCCCTTTCAAACTCTTCCTCTTCTTCTAACATCAAATCGTACTTTGATTTCACAGATGGATTCATTTTCTGAAAACATTGCAATTTTATTAAAAGGTAATATTTTCAGAGCTTTTTCTTTTTTACATTTTGCATTTTATTTCATCTTTTATTTTACTCTCTAGCTTTTGTATTAGGTGGATGTCCCGGTTTTCTGATCATATTTTACATTTCTGCTCATTGTTAAAAGTGAGAGACAAGGCTGGAGAGATGGCTCGGTGGCTACGAACACTTACCACTCTTTCAGAGGATCTGGGTTTGGTTCCCAGTACGTACCATGGGTAGCCTGCAACTTTACCTCCAGAGCATCCAATGACCTCTGTTTACCTCTGCAAGCACTCACATTCATGTATTCATATTCATGCAAAGACATGCAACACTATACATAATTAAAATAAAATAAATGTATTTTAAAAATGTGAGTGAGAGACGTTTAGCTGACCAAGAGTGCTGAGATTCTTGGTAAAGGTTTTGGACTTCAAGTTTCTTTACGTGAACGAGGCAAACTGATGCATGAGAACTCCAAGTCAGTGCTGCCATTAGGTTCATGTGAGGAGAGCCCAGCTTTAGCATGCCCTGCTGTGGCCCTTCCCAGCTAAGCCCTGCTTCCTGGAGTATGTCAGTGCTGAGGGAAAGGCTTCACATCTTATTGCTTTTCTTGACTAGGCTTTATGGTCTCACAATTCTTGGTAGCCCTAAGTCTGTTCTTTGGATGTTTACAGGCCTTTTCTTTTAATACAGTCCTGAAGAGACAGTACATAGCATGGATGCAACCGAGCCCTGTTGTGGGGAACTGTTTGCATGGACTTTGGAGAGTTCTGAGGTGTGGTCTGGTTTGTCTACAAATTCACGGTCTTAGTGTTCTGGGTGGAAAGAGAAGGAGTCTCTAGTTTTGAGTCACAGGCACTGTGCTTTGTTTCAGTCTGCCATAGATTCCTAGAGTTCTGATTCTGATACCTCGTTCAGGCATCAGCAAAGGTCTATTTACAGAGTAGGAAACTGACACCTACTCTCACAGTTTTGGAACTTTCTGTTAATGCTGTGCCTGTGGAGGACCATGAAATTCATGTGTACCATTCTCACCTTGGGCCCTAACAACTATTGGGGGTGGGCCTGCTGCCATGTTAACACATTACCCCATGGGTTTGTCAGATTTCAAAGGAGTCTTTCCTCATGCCAAGACTGTAGATTCCTTGATGCCAGATTTTGGCAAGCCCTGTGAAGTAATGAAGTTCCAGGTCATTGTACTCTGCAAATTGCCAATTATTCCCCATCTTCTGTGCCTAGCATGAGGGGTACAGGGATCTAGTTACCCAACCAAAGCATTCTACCTTCAGCTGCCCTATTCCCCCGTTTCTCACGTTCCTCGTGGGGCTTAGAGCAAGCCCATGGAGGGTTCTGTAGTATAAAATGTGTTGCTTTGTTTATTTCCTCTTTTCCTTCCCTTCCTTTGCTTCTCCTGTTCTTTCTCCTCCCTTCCCCCTCTCCTCTCCTCCCCTTCCTCCCCGTCCCTGCTCTTTTTCAGAGAGAATTCTAAATTTCTTGGCGCTGAGAACATTTTTAGATGTGTTGGTGCTCGCACTGGGGTTTCGTTATGATGTAACGCTTTAGGGTCTCTTGATACAGAGAGAAACTTTTTATAAGATGCTGAAATTTGGAGGCCCAGAGCATTCTGTGTGTTTCTTTCATTTCAAATAGCTTCAGATAGAGCTAAAGGCATGCACGGAAAGTGTCAAATGCCCAGGAGGCAGGAGAAGTTTGGTTGTTGTATATGCTGTTTGCCTCTCTGATGCGGGCTTCCAGCAAACATTGACGACAGTCTTTCTCTGTTTTCCACCGTGCTTTTCATTCTCTTTGATCTATTTTTTTTTAAAAAAAAAAGTTGTTAGGAGATTTTATTTACATAATGAAAACTAATGGAAGATGAAAATAAGAATTAAACTCAGAGGATACAGCTAAATGTATGGAAATATGCAAAAAATTAAAGTCTTTCATCAGGAAATTTTCCCATAATTAAGTCACAGTAACTTATCAACACTTTATTTAGAACCTAAAAATCATGGGTTGATTGGATTAGATCCAACTACTTATGAGAAATCTTCAATTCCTGATTGTGTTCAGCTAGAAGTCCTGTTTAAATTTACTGACAGGTGCAGCCCATCTCCTGTGGGTGATGATGCAGGATATGCCCAGGATCCCACGCTTGCATATTCCTGCAGATTTCCAATGTTCTGTATCTGCTGTACACTTTTAGGGATAGACTCTGATGTACTCTCACTCAATCACCAACTTTTGGTCCATTTCTTGTTTCCATATTCTCCTTGCTAATACTGTATCCTTTTTCATTTTAAAAAAATGAAATTTTACTATAATTCAGTAACATTGTTGAGAAAAAGAAGTAAATGTGCTAAATCTGTCATTTTACTCATGAAAGCAGGGTTGGTTTTTTTTGCTAGTTGGAAACTGTAAATTTTAACCAATATATATCCCAATATGTAGAGTCAGTATTCAGCTGTGCTTAATGAAGGCAGAGTCTCTAAAAGGACCAGAAGATGAATCAAAGCAGTTGCAGGGACACTAAATCTCAGGGTAGAAACATTCTTTCCACTATTCTTAACTAAAATGGAGGAAACTTTGGCATGAAGTTTGGCAGCTGGTTATCAATAATGCAAAAGGAAGGTGTTAATTTCCCACAAGTTTCTGGTTTCTTCTCACCAGATAAGTCCCGAATCAAGGTGACTATGACATTTTTGCGGTACAGTTATTTTTTTTCCCATTTGTAGAAAGAGTGGAAATGACTTTGAACTAAACAGAGCTATAACCACGGAGCTCCTGGCACTAGGGGCCCTTGTAGTGTAATGACACCATTTTCTCACAGAAGGTGCCCAGAAGGTAGGGAAGGGGAGCCAACAGTGATGGTTCAATGATTCAGTTTTAAATAGGGTGTGAAATTTCATCTTCACAAAATTCTGCAAACACCTTTTCTAAACATAGCAGTTTTCAAATCAAGGCTATAGGGGATCCAGTAATGTGATAGCAAGAGCAAAGAGTTAAGCTGAGAAGTTCTCAAGTCCAAAACAGTGTGGGGAGTAGAGGCCATGGGTGAATGGCTGTGGACACTTCCTCCTGCATGCTGACTGCTACCTTCCGAGAGTGCACGTGACGCTGAGTGCAACCATGCAGTGAAGTGGCGAGAAGGGTTATCTTTCTTCTTCCCCAATAGCTAAGTATTCCTTAGTCAAATGCAGTTACTTTCAGTCACCTATTTCAGGAGAAGGCAAAAGCCGCCCGTTAGACCTGCGGTGGAAATGACCTGCACATCTTGGAAAAACAGCTTGTCTGGTTGTTCCTGCTGGATTCTCAGCCATGCCTAACTCTAGTTTAAAATGCCTGTAGTTAGGGTACATTGGTTTATTTATATACACACAGAGAAGAGTAACTCCAGGTATGGATAACTGAAGGAGATGAGAGGTATCAGAAAGAGTATTTTTAATTTCTATCTCCAAATTTAAGAAGATAGATAATTATTTATTGAATTTTACTTCTCCACTCTTGAAATTAAGAGGAAGTATTTTGCATATTACCAAGATTTCATGTAAACTGCCTGAATTATAGCTATATTCAGTTTCCACAACTTTTGACTTCCTTCTATACCTATGGCAAAACTTATAGCTTTCCTCGACCTTCTTCAGCTATTAAAATATCATTTAGCTCTTAGCTTGGTGGGTCACCATAGTCAAATTTATCTGATAGTATAGCTGATGGCACTTTCCTTCTTTTGTTGTTTGATCACTTGCTTGTTTTAAAGTAGTGTCTCGCTCTGTGGCTCCTGCTGGGACTCATTATGTAGCCCAGGCTGGGCTGTAATTTATGACTCAGCCTGTGCAGTGCTGGTGTTACTGCACACTCTGCCTGGCAGATCCCCTTAACGACTACCTTAAAGAGGTACTTACTCCTCTTCCTTTCCATTCCCTTCCACAATGCCTGGGTGCCACTCTACAAGTCCTTAATGCTTCTCTTTATTGTCAAAAAGAAGGAAGCTGTAGCCATCTGAGGCTATTCTCCCAAACATATGGCATGCAGAGGTAGCTTCACCTTCTGCTTAGCTTCTAGGAGAATAACCAATAGTGAGTTGGAACTCTACGTGTGTTCTCTATTTCTCTGCTTCTACTTTTGTCTACCCCATAAAAATGATGTGTGCTGTAAAGGCACACTTTTCTCTTTCACATTTAAGTGAATGCTAACTCATCATCTTTCTTTTTACACACACGTTTTGAGTACTTACCATTTCTTGACCATGCATGGAGAGTAAAGATGAAAAAGCTTCATCCTTGATGTGAGAGAATTCATACTCACCCACAGGCTCACATAGTCCAGCAAGGTGATGGATGCTCCAAAGATTGATATATGCAGGACTTGATGAACCTGCAGGAAAGAAGAAGAGGTATTGATCTGTTCTCCCTAGTGGAAATCAATCCAGGGAATAATGTTGAGAAAGGGGCTACTTATTTTTCTTGGTATCATCCCTGTTTTTCCAGATAAAAGATCAAAGAGGCTTCATGTGATTCAGAGAATACCCTTAGTATAAATTATGTCATAGTTACTATTTATTTATTTATTCCTTTACTACTCTGACAGTTATTAAAACATTTTTATGTTTAAATGTATACTATCCTGTTATATAAAAACTTATCTTTGTAATTTCATTTGTAATTTAATTTCAAATTCAATGATGACTGTGGTGCTCATTCTTTTCAGGTCTTTCATGGATTAAATTTAGTTTAAAGACTTTGGTTTATAACTACTTATCTTCAATAATCCTTCCTTCCTATGTCCTCATGCTTATTTCCTCCTCCTCTCCTTCCTCCTTCAGTTTTAGATATTTAATTCTGCTGTCACCCATCAGGCAGCAGCAGTAGTTGACCAGCTTCAGTTACAGAAATAGCAAGCTATTGCAATGTGCCGAAAGACGAGGCTAGTGTGTTCAGGCGGAGAAAGGGTGGATGTCCCGAATCCTGAATGATTGATTCATTGCTTCCCCAGGCTATGGCTTCATGCTGTCCACTGCAAATGTGGGTGTTCATTATCAGCTGGCAGTGAGCAGCTGCCCATTTTTGCGCTCCTATTATTACTGCGATATTAGATATTATACTTCATATCAGGGCCACAGAGGAAAAAGCCCGGTGGCAGGGACAACATGAGTTAAAAAAAAAGGTAAATATATGACACCTGCTGGGAAGAAGAAGCTCCCTGAGGCCACCGAGGAGCTTTATAGAGCATACACTTGCTTCTGTTCACGGTTGTATCCAGATTCCCATAATGTTTGTAAGATTTCTTTTTACCCTTGGGAAACACGTTTAAGTCAGTCTAAAGACCAGATATGTTATTTTAGATTTTCTTTTTTCCCCCTCCCTCAGCCATCCCTCTGGGTATTCTCGTTGTTCGTGGAGACTGTGATTTGGAGACCTGCCGTATGTACATAGACCGCCTACAGGAGGTGAGTTGATTTATCTTATTTATTCTCTTTAGTTGTTCCCTTAAATAAGAAATTACCAGCTATATACATATGTGCATATATTTGTGTATATGTATATCTAAACTGATGTATAAGAAGAGGAAATGTCGTTCGTGGCCTGTCCTTTAAGCATCCACCCTCCCAACTCTGCTATTGGTTTCCTCTGCTGGTTGCTATGGAAGAGGACCTACTGGGTTAGCTACAGGTGCTGATGCTCCGGTGTGCCCCATGGCTACACTGTAGCTTGGAAATTCCACCTACTTTCCAGGTTACATAGCTGTGTGTTTTTAGCTATTCAGAATTTCAAAAGAACTAATAAATAATGAAAGAACCTAGAGTTTTGAGACTACTTGATGTTTTGTGTCCAGCATAGACTTCTGTCAGAGACAGCTAGATTTTGTTTTTTTAATGAAACTTTTTTCCACGGGAAAGAGTAGCTTCTTATTCATGGACATATATCAGAACCAAATGGATAATTTTCTGACCTGTAAATTTTCCCTTAATGTGGTCTTGTCACCGAAAAACAGGAAAGGGACAATTTCATATATGACCTTCTCATGAGTTTGACCTGAGCCAGGAAAGTCAAGAGACACAAACTCATCATTGCAGTTACAGATGATGGTTTTGGCAAAATTGTGCATATGTGGGTATAGCAGGTGGGGGCAGGCAGCTCTCTCTCTCCCAGGAGTGGAGGAAGCATAAACATTTCTCTCCAACATTGCTTCCAGATGAAGGACTCCTGTTCACATTACAGTTTCTTTCTTCAAATGGTCCTGATTGAAATATTTCAAACCGATAGGTGATTTGAAGGGTTCTCCTTGAGCAATAACCTTGTTCCATTCAGCACATAATGACCAAATGAACATAAATGAATTATAAATAAAGCTGGTGTGTAGTTTTTAAATCATGTTACTTGTGGCCACTTATCTTGGTACATTTTATTATATCTCACTAGAAATGGATTTGGGTAGAAAGCGCACACTGATGGCTCTAAAAATTAATTTTATCCTTATAATTCTTAAGGGTATAGATATAATTATGAACCAAAAGGTATTTGGGGATAAATGTCAAAATTTAAATACCAGTGTGAATGAGAAAATCAATACATTTTGTAGTTGTGGCTTTGTTTAGCGATTTTTAGTGTGGGTGACTACTTAAAGAATAAAACACCTGTGAACTTTTTAGCATACAGTTTGGGTCCTAATCTAAATTTAAAGAACCCGTAGTATCTCAGTTTTCAAAATAATGCTCCATTTTACTATTTTACTGTGGAGTGTTATACATTAAACCTTAGGAAAACAAACAAAGAGGGGGAATTTATAGACTGGGGAGTTGACTCAGTAGTTAAAAAACATTTGCTGCTCTTCCAAAGGAGCATGTTCAGATTCCAGCATCCATGTTGTATGGCTCTTAACCACTTAAAGTGTCAGATCCAAGAAATCTGATATCCTCTCTCAAGCACACACATGCATGCACATACAAACACATACACATAAACACAAATAAAATAAAATCTTCAAAAGTGACTCATAACCAATATTACATCTTTTCATAAAAAATAATACTAAAGTAATGTAGCATTACTCCACAGTGGCAAAATGCATGGCTAATTAGTTGGCTTTGGTTAAAAAAATCAGCTTAATCAAGATATTGGCATGCTTATCACACTTAATATTCAACTAAAAGCAGATTTAGGAGGAATGTAACATGAGGGGCTGCTTGTTGGGGTTTCTGTCCCGCCCAATACCCCACAGCAGGCAAGCCCCAAAGAAAATCACACAGAGATCTCCATGAGTTATAAAACTGATTGGCCCATTAGTTCAGTCTTCTTATTAGCTCTTGTGTCTTATATTAACCATTATTCTTATCTATGTTAGCCATATGGCTCAGTACCTTTCTCAGCCAGGCAGGTCACATGTTGCCTCTTCGGTGTTCTGGTCTGGACTGTGAGGAATGGGTTCCTCTTTCCCAGCATTCTCCTGTTCTCATCTCCCCACCTCTACTTCCTGTCTGGTTGAC
>LOJH01001825.1:36086-46252 GCA_001685095.1 Ellobius talpinus
TCTCTCTCTGTCTCTCTGTCTCTGTCTCTGTCTCTCTCTCTCTCTCTCTCTCTCCTCATTCATCTCCCTGTGACATTTAAATACCCCAAAGAAAGAAATGGTTTTTTGTTACATTAACTCTTTTGCAATGATGATGATAACAATGGTGGTTTCATACAGCTTTTCGAAAGCTGTGTTCTCCACCATAAATAGTTTTTTCTCAGTCATTCAACTCAAATAAATGCCAGCCAGTGACTAGTTTAGTAACCACCCCAGGTTTCCCTTGGTTAAAGAGAAGTTGCCCCAGCACCTATACATTTTGTCACTGCTTTTCCATTTATAGGGTATTGGTTGATCTCCTGCGTATGTTTTATATTTTGTTGGTCCACTACACTGAAACATTATTTTTATACAATTTAAGGCAAGTTTCAACTTTTTTTTGTCTCAGTGTGTCAAGGACAGAATTTTGTTGATATTTCATGGCTTTGTTTGTTTGTTTACATTTTTTATTGACCCAGGGGCTCACATATCCTAGGCTGGGTTCAACTCACTAGTTAAAACTGGCTGGCCTTGAACTTCTGATTCTCCTGCCTCCACCTTCCAAGTGTTTGGATTACCATCATATACTAGCACTCCCAGTTATAAGACTTTATAACTTTTGCACATTTTTTTGTATCTGTAAATTTTTCTCTGTGTGTATATGGCATATGTATGAGTGTGTGTGTGTGTGTGTGTGCGCGTGCGCGCGCGCGCACACACACACACGCGCGCAGGTATGATTCCTTTGTAATCATATGTGTAGGCCAGAGAATGATGGCAGGGTGTCTTCCTCTATCACTTCTTCATCCTAATTTTTGAAGGAGGGTTTCCCACTGAACCTAGAGCCTGCCTTTTCAGCCAGATTTGCCTGCTAGTGAGCTCCAGAAGACATGTGTCTCCACCCCTCCATGCCGCAGTAACGGGAACTGTGATGTCCAGCTTTTACCCTGGTGCTGAAGATCTGAAATTGGGTCCTTGTCTTCGCAAGGCAAACATTTGCCCATTGAGCTCTCTCCTCTGCCCTTTACATGTACACTTTAAAAAATAGGTAGTTTAAAAAAAATTTAAAAAATAGGTAGTTTAATTTCAGTGTATATCTAAGAATATACTAATTGCATTTTCTTTGGACTGCTAACAACATGGCATAAGACCTCATTATGCTAATAGCTATCCTTTTATGAGCTCACTTAGAGAGAATACATAACTGTTTCAAGGTAGCATCCCAGAGAAGTCAGGTCTCTATCTTTATTTCTCTAACAGCCTCCAAAAATTACAGCCAGATCTTCATTCACCAAGCAATATTTCCTTTTCAGTAAAATCAATTTCTTAACACAGATTTTTATATTGTCATTAATGATATACTACTCACCTTCATTTATTAAGGCTATATTGTATTCAATCTAAATCTTCTCTCCTTTAAAAAATGACAATAAAAGAGACTGGAGAGGTGGCTTAATGTTTAAGACCACCGAGTATAATCCCTAGAACCCATATAACATCTCACAACTGATTACGATTTCAGTCTCAAGAATTCTAATGTCCTCTTCTGGTCTCCATTGGCACAAGGCATGCACATGGTACACAGAAATACATGCAGGCAAAACACCCATACATAGAAAGCCAATAGATGCAATTAAAAACATTAATGACAATATAGAGAACTTAAGGCTCTAAATGCAAATATATTGGAGGGACTGGGATGGGAATGCATGAAGAAGCCATTGGCTCCTTCTAGGACAGAAACTGACTCGAGTTACCACTAAGGGAGTAGCCACAACCTTGAATTCCCTTCAGCTTTGAAGCAGCAGTTCCTGCTTTTGAGTCCTGGGATATTTTAAGATGTTTCTATGGATGCAGTTATTCTTATTGTGTTGAGTTTCTTCTTACCTAAATTTTGGATTATTTGAATAGGAATTTTAGATTATTTTAGCTTTGCAGGAATCTGCGATTACTCTGATAGTCTGTAGAAAATTGAGTTCATCTCTCCTGGAAAATGCATGTGCCCATGGGCCTACCAAAACAGCACAAGATTTTCACAAGTGTTCTTACATGTATTTAGTGTGTGCTGGGGGAGGGGAGCACATTGCATATCCTTAGATTTTAAAAATGGAAGTCAAGTGCGTCAATACTCTTATGTTGAATGTTATTTACAGAAAATAGTATTATGATTCAGAAAGCACCCTGGGTGTCTGAGCCACTCTCTTCTTTGAGGAGACAGTTATCTTTGCTTAATATCTTTATTAGTTTTTCACAGCTACCAATAAACATTTCAAATCATTTCAGATTTCTTGGCAGATAGTCATCTTTTTCTTTTACCAAAACCTACGAGGTGTTGGTGGCCTAACACATTTTATAAAAAATATATCAAAGACCTTGAGTTTCTTTAGATCCAGATAGCATGTGTCAAAATACAGCATAGTTCTCAGAAACATGGATACTGAACTAATGCCGAGATTTCATGTAGTTCAGCCAGCAAGTTGACAAAGCCGTCTCAAGATCTGTCTCTATATCTTTAGCAAATCAGATGCATGAAGATACATTTTTTGTGACAGCCCAGAGGGAGGCCTATCGTTCCTCTATGAATCTTTGATTTGTACAATCTATTTGAGCAGAACACTCGGTCTAGATAAGTTTTTGAGTGGTAAGATGGATCTCTTTTGCCCTGCTAAGACCCATGGTTCTTCACCATGTACCAGATTCATCCAGACAACATGTTAAACAGATTGCAGGACCCCCTGCAGCTTTCTGCAGAGCTGCAGCTTCTATGCTAACAGCCATCCACTGGTGCTGCTTGCTGTTCCTAACTCAGGAGGAAGTCTGGATGGCCTCTGATTGGCTCTCATCATTTCTCCTGTGCTATTTCTGTTTTCCTTCCTTGTCTCATCAGTATACACACCAGGCCAGCCACACACATGGCTTCCACTGCCAAGTCTACCTTATATTCCGCATATCTGCATTCTGTGGGCATTCCCTGTAATAGAAACTTTTTAAAAATTGTCAATAGCAGTCAAGGTCCCTGCGTCTTCCCACGGAGAGCTGGTCATCCTTACTTGTGCCGTTTCTGTCAATGAGTTCGCTTTTACTCCAGCCAGTATTAGACGGCTCTGAGTCATGTGTTGTTGAAAACAATTAGCACCCCTCCCCAGGAATCGTCAGTGAGCTTCTTGTCAGAGGGGTGCATCTTAACTTTTGCACATTTGGAAACATGAGGAGTCAATCCTCCCTCTTCCACCTCCCAGGCCCCAGTGTGCTCTTCTGTCCTTGTAGTTTAATCTCCACCTGGATGGCACCTACAGATGTCAGTCATCCTCACTAATGGACTAGGGCTAAACAGAGAACTCCTGGAAGTCAAAGAACACTGAGGGCCTAAGAAGTAGTCCACTCTGGGTATCAGCCCCCAGATTGATTATCTACCACCTAATGGTTGTCTCTGAAATTATATACCTACCAGTAATACGATGTGCTTGTTAGAAAAAGAAGGTAGAGGCCGTGAATTTAAGAGAGAGCAGAGAGGGGGAGTACATGGGAGCAGTTGGAGGGAGAAAAGAGAGAAGGGAAAGTGACGTTATTATTTTTTAATTTTGAAAAATTAAAAAAAAAGTAAAGAAAGCAAAACCTTCAATGACTCCAAGAAATTGCAAAGACCCAGAATATTAACTCAGGTAGTGAGGGGGTGTTCTTGGCACTCTCTAGGAAGATTCTGAAAGATTTATTTCTAGGGATGATCCATTGTGTACCTGGGAGTTGAAAGTGAGACCAACAGGCTCCATGTCCCAGGAGTTTGGCAGGACATCAGAAGATGAAGTAGGATCGATTGAGGGACACTTGCCTTTAGAGACAGGAAACCAGCGCAGAGAGAATGACTTGGATTCAAGAGTAGCAGAGTGGATTTTAATAATGTTCCAGAGAGGAAGTTTCTTGGGAAGATGGAGGTAACTACAAAATGTTGAATTTTGGAGAGGAAGTGTTTTCATCTCAAGCTAGAGGAAAGAATGCATTTATATGAGATGGCCTCTGGCTCAAGTAAGATTAAGTATTGGCTATCTTTGAAGTGAGAAGCTCAGAGAATACTAAGGTAGAAGTGTGCATTGCTAGTGGCTCAGTGGGGGACAGATGAGTTTCCAAAAGGACAGCCTGACACAGTGATTCTTTCCTTTCCTACATCCTGCAATCTTGGATGGGCAGGGCTGAAGACTCAGCACAGCACAGACTTGGATTCCTCTCTGTGCAGTACTTGCTCCCCGTGTCCCCTGGAGATCTAGCACTACCTATACACGGCTTCTCTTGTCTCTTCCATGCTCTAAGTTCTGTTTGACTGGTGGAGAAAGTTCAAACCTTTCCCATTTTATCTGTGTTCATCCCTTTTACTGATGTAGGGAAGGAAACGTAAGTCTCAGGTAGCTTCTCCACTTCACCAAGGGCAAGAAAGTAATGCGCCTTCTCCAGTTGAAGTGAGCCTCTGCGAAGGTCCTTCCCCAATACTGGATGCAACCATGGAAGTTTTGTGGGGGAGTTTGTTCTTTGCTCTGGTAGTGCCCTGAGAAAATACTGCTCATTCTCAGTCTGCGGTGGGGGGGAGGACGAGGAGGGAGGGCAGCCCCTTTGCCATCCAAATGGAGCCATGAGAACTTGTGCATCTCTTTCTAGGACCAAGAAACCTCCTTCCCCAGGGCGCTCTCAGCTCAGAGGCTGTCCCCTCGGTGGTGCTTCCTAGATGGTGAGTGTTTGGGGACCTGCCTGGGACTCAGCTGGGGAGGCAGCAGGACAAGGTGTGACTGCCACAACAGCTCCTCACAAAGTTGGTTCCCAAAGCCTTGCTGGGATTGGCATTTACATTTCAATGATGTAGACTTGCTGAAGTCCTGGACCTTTCCTGAAGTCATTTCCCTCAAAGCACCTCAGCGTCAAATTGTTTAACTGACATTTTCCATTTTTCCACTTTGTCATTTTCCATTATCTTTTTCTTAACCGTCTTGAGTGCCTACCCCAGATTAGTGTGGGCCAGAAACTACAGTCTGTAATCACAAAATGGACACTAATTCTGAATTATCTCCACGCCTTGGAGTATTCATATTAGTTTTGTAAGGCTGTCACTTCCGTATAGTGCACGCATTTGTGGGAAGCTGGGAGTTTCACTTGCACCTGTTAACTTTTCTGCTGAATGTGACATATTGCGCACATAATGGGGTCAGTTACTGTGTGATTGTTTGATGCGTCCACTTGCCATCTCATGCATTTTCACTTTACTAGATGTTGTGGAATTTCAATTTCCCACCTAATTATCTATACTGCAATACAGCTTCATCTCTATACATTCTTGCTACCATCCACTGTAGCTACCTGACTTTTCTATTGTCTGCATGAAGATCTAGTTTCCTTGAGGATGCCCTTTTGTTTACTAGTGTGTCCATCTGAAAGGATACTGGTGGGGGGAGGGGGTTGAGGCTGGAATGGATATGGATTAGTTGTACAGAGGGGCACTTTGTATCTACCAAATCTAGCACACATCAACCAGGATATAGCTTTCATTCCCAACTCAGCTGACTGAAGACTTCCCTCCAATTTCTGTTAATCCATAGCAGTGGAAAACACAGTCATTTCTCACTCCCAGAGGCACAGGGAATTAGTATGTATCTAAGAAAATCAAGAAGATATTTACACAAGTCATTATGTTCCATATATACGCTTAGATAAAATTGTATTATGGATAATGGTTTTATCTATGAAACTGTTTTTGCTATCTGAGAATTGTATTGTAAACCTTTCTTTATTGTTTTGAACATTGGTTTTTAATCTTTAAGTTAGCATACAAGATGATATGTTTATGTATTAAAAATTTTTTTGACTAATTGGTTGATATCAAGGCTGAAGTCATAGTTGAAAGAACAGAGAAGAAGAATAAATCCTGCTGGGACTAGATTGCTTTAGACTTAGGGGTTTTTTGTTTTGTTTTGTTTTTGTTTTTGTTTTTTTAGACAGGGTTTCTCTGTGTAACAGTCTTAGCTGTCCTGGAACTAGCTCTTGTAGACCAGGCTGGCTTGGAACTCACAGAGATCCACCTGCCTCTGCCTCTTGAGCGCTGGGATTAAAGGCGTGCACCACCACCACCCAGTTTATACTTACTTAGGTTTTTAAGGAGGTCTTTCATTCTCCCATTTCTGAGTCCAGTTTCCTTCAGAGAGTTAGTTACTTTTTTCTTTTTAATCGAAAATATATTCCTCTCTCATACAATACATCCAGACTAGTTTCCCCTACTCCATCCCTCCCCTTCCCCTGCAACCTACCCTCTCCCCCTGGATCCACTCCCCCTCCATCTCCTATCAGAAAAGAGCAGGCCTCCAAGAGACAACAACCAAACACAGCAAAACAAGATATAAAAAATCAGGCAAGAGCCCTCATATCGAAGCTAGACAAAGCAACCCAAGAGCAGGCCAAAGAGTCAGAGATAGACTTCCTCCCCGTGTTAGAAAAACAGCACCACAAAACACCAAGCTACGGGGCCATAACATACACAGAGGACCTGGTGCAGACCCCTGCAGTCCTATGCTTATCGTTTCCATCTCCATGAGTCCACATGAGCCTTGCTTAGTTGACTCAGCGGGCCATGGTCTCCTGGTATCCTCCATCTCCTCCAACTTATACAATCCTTCTGCCCCCTCTTCTGCTGAATTCCCTGAGTTCCAAAGAGAGAGACAATGGAGACCTCTGATTTAGACTCTGTCTTCATAATGTCTGGTTGTGGTTCTCTGTATCTTCTCCCATCTGCTGCTGAAGGAAACCAGAGAGTTATGTTTTTGAAATTTTGTGATTATGAGTAAATATTTGCGTCTTTTTTTCTGTTGTACTCTATACATTTTTATTGCTTTTGGTCTGTTTTGTAAAAACTCTCATATTTGGGCTCTGTTAGAAATACCTAGTTTTTTGCTTTTTTATTAAGAAAAATCAAATAACTTCAAAAACACCATATGTTTTCTTTACTTCAGAAGTTTTCTCTTTCAAATCACAGCTGCAGCCCAACCCCATCTCAAGATTGCTTAAACATTAATCTTTGTTTTGTCATTTGGCTTCCTTAAGGCATGTCTCTAGGGGCGGAGTATGGAAGGGAAATGATTTCTTTTGGGCCATATGTGGTCTCTGGCCTGCATCTTCAAGTTGTCTTCCAAAATGAGAGTCACATTCCTGGGACGTCTATCTAACTGTAATTTCTTTTCTAGGTTTATTTACTTAATAAAATATTAAGCCCTCCCCTCTGTTAAAGTCCTGTGCTTATTCCTAGAGACGTAAGAGAATAAGTGAAAGAGAGCCCTTTAAAGATGCTGGGTTTTCAGTCCCACAGTCCTCTTTGAAGACAGTCTCTGTGAAGGGTTTAAGCAAAATGGCAGTGGACATGGGGTTTAGGAGCAACAGACTTTCTGCTGTAGGCAGTTGGGATGGAGGAAAGTTTTGTCACGGGGAGCCCACCAGAGATGACCACTCGGATACTGCTTGTAGGCAACTGAGAGGATTTATTCCAGCCAGCTGGGACTACACTCAGGTGTTCAGGACCTAACTGAGTGTTCAGAGCATAGGGTTTTTGAAGGCCAAAAACCACATCTTGGCATCTCAGTCAGCAGTTACAGGTAGGACTTTGTGTAAGAAAGTAGTTTGGCAGAAGCAAAGATAAGCAGTTGAAGTGGGGAGGGTGGTTCTGCTCAAGCAGGCAATTTAATAGTAGCTAAGATAAGTTAACTGGGGCATCTTGACCTTGGGTCCCTAGAATGGAGTTGGGTAATTTTCCATGGGATTCTCCTTCATGGAGCTCAAATTCTAGTTAAGCCTGAAATGGCCTCAGCAAGAATTCAAGATGGAGGAACCTCTGCACTGCTTGCCTTGTTACAGTTTCACAGAGACTGGAGCTTTGAGTTATTGTTTAAAGATAAGTGACTGGGAGGTGGTGGCACACACATTTAATCCCAGCACTTGGGAGGCAGAGGCAGGTGGATGGATCTCTGTGAGTTTGAGGTCAGCTTGGTCTACAGAGCTAGTTCCAGGACAGCTAGGAGGGCTGTTATACAGAGAAACTCTGTCTTGAAAAACAAAAAACAAACAACAACAAAAAAGTGAGATGCAGATAACAGCGTGGCTGGAAGGGCTTAGGAGCATTGATTGGAATGGCAGAGGCCAAACCATGGAAGTGATGGTTTTAAATTATTTTAGGGACTGGCCACTGATGTAACATGTTTGTTACGAAGGTTTTGATTGACTGTGTAGCAGAAAGGAAAGGTGTGTAAATCTGATGACAAGTGTAAATGACTCTAAATGTCCTTTGCATTTTTTTCCCTTAGCGACTTCCGCTGACCGATTTTATCGAATAGACAGATCTCAGGTAAGTTCTTTCCAGCTTCCTTATGAAAGTGAACTGTCTCTCAGTCAGTGCACTGTGTTGGTAGCCAATCTCATAGACTTTGCTAATGAAAAGATTAAAGCGTTCCCAGATTGTAGGACAGTGTGTATAATCTAAGCCACAGTGCTTCTTGTCTGCATGTGTTTTGTAACTCATGGTCTCAATGAAATGGCTAATGAAAATAGATAATAACTTGAATTATAATTATTATCACACCCTAAGTTTTCATTTACATGGTCCTTGTAATCCAGCCAAGGCAATGCCTACACTTTTTAGATGCATTTTTGTCTAGCTGGTATATATGGAGACAATGTAGATCTAGTTCACTAATACTCTCCCATATTTAATAATGAGGAAAAATTATGTTTACCCAAGGCTAAAAACTCTCCCCACTATTGAGATTTCCCTGGAAAAATACTTACACTGTGTTGTACCCATTGAAAACCAGCCATTTCTTAACCATGGCCACTTAGCTTTGGGGCAGAAGTCCAAGCTGTTGTGTGCTCGTACTGGACCAGGTAGCATGTCAGATGCCACATCTTATTGCACCTGGCAAGAAGCAGGGGAAAGGTCTTTTCTTGTTCAATTTAACAGGATCCTGGCCAGGTGTGACTCCTTTATCTCTCCCATTGTCCTCTATCTGCTACTTTATTAATTTAGGAAGCGATGGCAGATGCTCAAAGTTCCGGTGAAACAGTGGTCTTATTTGGTGTGTTGCACGGTTCATTCCTTATTCTGAGGGTGGTGATGTCAACACCCTGACAGGCTTGGTTTTCTCCCTTAGGAACATTTGCACTTTGTGATGGAGATTTCTCATGATGAGATTTTTATTCTGGACCCAGATATGGTGGTGTCACAGCAGGCAGGGACCCCTCCAGGAATGCCTGACCTGGTGGTTGAACAGGCCTCAGGGTGAGTGTGTTTCTCCTCGCTCAGTGCCAGCATCGACTGGCTGTGGTATGACTTCTATATCTCCTTTGACTTTGGAATTGATATTCTGATGCTATAAAAACATTTGGAATTCATATTTACTGATGTTTATTTAAAGAAAGATGCATCTAGTTTTGTAAGGCCATCTTCTGAATGGCTGTGTAGGAACCCTCATGCCCAGGCAGTCTGTTATCTTGTCTGAACCTTATTTATTGTTACACAACCTCTCCCTCTTGGGGCTAGAAATACTGAAACTCCCATCTGTGCATCTATATGGGTTTTATTTGGTGTGTTATCTAGATGACACATTGGCATAGGTAATTTAATCCTGTTCTTTTTGGCTTGTTTCTAAATTGCTCGACACAAAGTATCTAGGTTTTTCCTGTCACTCTTGTATTATTCCTCTTCCTTCATAGAGAATTAATTCTCTTAAGCTTTTTCCACATCTGTGAGTGGAAAAAATACCACCTTGTCTTAGTCAAAGATTCTATTGTTGTGATGAAACACCATGACCAAAAGCAAGTTGGGGAGGGAAGGGTTTATTTGGCTTACACTTCAGCATTGCTGTTCAAAACTGAAGGAAGTCAGGACAGGAACTCAAACAGGGCAGGATCCTGGTGGCAGGAGCTGATGCAGAGGCCATGGAGGGGGGCTGCTTCCTGGCTTGCTCCCCATGGCTTGCCCAGCCTGCTTTCTTATAGAACCCAGGACACCAGCCTAGGGATGGCACCATCTACCATGGGCTGGACCCTTCCCTATTGATCACTAATTGAAAAAAATACCTTACAGCTGGATCTCATGGAGGCATTTCCTCCACTGAGGCTCCTTCCTCTCT
>LOJH01001827.1:1200-42519 GCA_001685095.1 Ellobius talpinus
CTCTCTCTCTCTCTCTCTCTCTCTCTCTCTCTCTCTCTCTCTCTCTCATTGCTTATATGAGACCTTTCTTCTCTTGGTAGCCCTGCTTTATTATAACACAACACTTTCTCTCCGTGAATCCTCCTGAATCAATCCTAAATATTGGGCTCTGAGTCACAGGCATCAGGGTCAAAGTTGCCATCTACTATGGTGATGATGACGGTGATGATGATGGTGGTGGTTGTCGGAAGTTGCCATCTATGATGATGATAATGAGGAGGAGGAGGAGGAGGATGGTGATGATGAACCCTCTGAGGAGATGGTCACTGGTCATTCAGAGTGGAATATTAGTCTAGGGACCAGATTTCCCTTCTTGGTATATGCCCCCTTTCAGTGTTCTTTGCTCTGTAATTTGCAGATTGCATGGCTTTCTGTCAAGTGCTTTGATGGGCATTTAGCCTTTGATCCCACATGTGAGCCCAGCAGCCCAGTACATCTCTGCTTTATGTTTGTTTGAGGTTTGACACAATGAACTATGTGCAGGAAATGGCACCATTTCTGCTAAGCAGACCCTCCAAATATCCATGAGAAGACATTTGTCCCTGAGGGGTCATTTTTCCTTCACTTTATATCCACCCGAAGCCATTAATGTCTTGAAATTGAAGGACAAGGGGCTCCTGGACAGCACTCTCTATGATTTGCCTGAGATTTAGAGTCCAACAGGGACACACTTATTTTCTGCTTCCAGGACCCTGACATTTGGGTTCTAGCTTAGCAGGCTCCTTTTGATGAAAGAGAAACCTTTGTGACCCAGGTTTGTCCAGTCTCCAAAGTCCTTTTCTTGGAGGGTGGTTTTAAAGGGTGGCCCCTGGACTAGCAGCACCCATGGCCCCTGTACTTGGCCCCAAGCTCTCCCTGAATCTTCTTAATTAGACATGGCTGCCTAGTGCCTGGCTTCCATTAGCCCTCAAGGGATTCCAATAGATATTTGTGATGCACAAGGGTGGAGACAGCGAGAGAAAATGGAGAAGCTTGTCTGGTAGAATCCAGAACCATAGCCAGACCTGTCCTTGTCAGCCAGTGAAGGGACATCTTCCCTGTTGGTGATGGATAGTTGTACATTTTGCTTGGAGCTCTGAGGAAGACCTGTTTCCCCTCGGCCACCTCTCTTCACCCTCTACTCACTGCCTATACGTGCCTCATTTTTAATGTGTTCTATACCAATTTTACAAACAATATTAAAATCACACACACGCATGCTTCAGGTAAGCATTATTTTTTCACAGTCAACTTCTGAAATTAAGGTATCTTGTTTTCTTGTTCTAATGTCTTCTTCTCCACAGCAATTAGGAGTCACTTTCATGGCATACCATCCCGTGCTGGCCCATCATTTATTTCGGCTACAGCATGCACTTGCTAGGTGCTTTTCCATACAGAGTAGACCTCACACAGTCAGTCAGTTAGACTCTGTGACAGTGTAGAGCACTGGTTTGATATTACCCTAAATTTGTTTGTCCTTGGTAACTAAGCTGGCAAGTGACTCAGAGTTAATGCCAACTTATTCTTTTTGATTATAGAGAACATGCCCTTAACTGATGGTGTCCAGTTTTTCATTGTCAAATATGCTAAGACATTTGGGCAGTTTCTCCTTTTTTGAGTACTATAAATAATGCTACTTTAAGTCATGTACAAGTTTTGTATATATGTGTACATTGTACATTATATAATATACAACATATGGTAAATTCTCAAGTGTCCACGCCCCTTTCCTTTCCTACCAATATAGCCTGAAGGATCTAATTTCTTTACATCCTTACCAGCACTTAGCACTGTATGTAATTTGAATAGTAGCCACCCAAGGCTTTAAAACACAGATTCCCAGGGTAAGATTCGGGCCTAGATTTTGTTAAGGCCTCTATCAAGCCTGGTCTTGAGATTTTGGGGCCATTCTCTACCCTGATGATTCTGCACCACCTTGGGACAGCATGGGGTGCTGAGGCTGACTATGCTTCTGAACAATGTCACTTGCATTTCTCCTCGTAGCAAAATGTTCACGGAATTCATCCTGAATGTTCCTGCGGGCTTGCTGACTGTCCAGAAGCTCTACTGCTTGATTGAGATTGTTCACAGTGACCTCTTCACTCAGCATGGTGAGTGGATCCCTGGGAATTCGGAAATCGTCTGGTTGTTCAGTCAGTTCTCTTAGTCAGCCCTAAGGAGGAGAGGTGGCTTGCAATTAAAAGAGCTCTAGGCAGGGCTTAGCCCTTTCAAGAGAATGGCAAGTGTCGCACTGTCTAGGTAATAGGCCGTTGAGAGTGGAGGTGAAAACGAGTTGTAATTTGGGAGCACATCAGAGCCCTGTACAATCAGCATACATTGTAGCTCTTAAAATGTGCGATTGTCTGTCCTGGGGAGGCAATCACTTAACATCCTTGAGATGATTGCAAGGGGGAAAAATATCTAGTTTTCTTTAAATTTAGAAGTAATGGCTCTATCCTATCCTAACTTCTGGTTTTTGACAGGGCTTCCTCAAACTCTGTTCAGAGTCAGGAGGGCCCTAAAGACACCGGCGTCCCAAGGAACCTTCTATTCCTCTTCATTAGCTTCTCCATCGTTTTGACTAATCATTTTCTATTTGGACAGATTGAATTAATATTTTACACCTGCCAAGCAATTTTATTGAAACCTCGAAACCTTTGCATAATCTCTAACCACCCTCACTTATCGGAGCCGACTTGAGGTCTAGTGGGTGACAGCCTGTCTGTGTAACACAGATTTATTCTCTTCTATTTGTGACCAGACATTCGATGGCTCCATTCTTTTCCTCTCTCCCCAGGCACAGTGCTGTTTCTTCTTCTCCTTGGGCTGTGTTGGGGATGGAGCAGCCCTGGAAGGAAAGTACCCTGAGTTTGTCCAGCCGAACCCGACCAGGAGCTCAGTGCTCCTGTCTCAGCCATTGTACCATTGTGTGCCTTGGCTGGTTTTAGTTGTCTTTTCTGATTTCACTCTTAAGAATGCACTGGAATGTGTACTTGTTTGGAGGGGAAAAAGAGTGTTGATCCTTTTTCAGGGTGGGAGTTTTTCACCCTCTCCCCTAAAAGGGTGAGACCAAATGTGGGTGGCTTTCTGAAGCGCCTTCCCTCTCACTCCTCTCGGGTAGAATCCCTGTATTTCATTTATAAAAGTCCTATTGTCTAAAACTGGAATCACATGCTCTCAATTGAACTCTTAGTTCTGTTTCCCATCATCCAGGCTTTTAGTCAAAGTCTGGGTCTTGAACGGTGTGATTGCCTAGGTGTCTTCAAAAGCAACGAGATGCCATGGGCCCATAGAAAGCTGCTTAGAAGGTAACCGTTGGTGACATTGCAAGCAGGTATCGTGGTGACGACTACTGAAGCCAGAACAAATACGTCCCTGTCCCAATTTATATTTAAGTCCTATTAGGTTCATTATTGGTGAAATGTGCCAACACCTTCCCCATATATGTCTGCATTCTCCCTTCATTAGCCCCAAGCTCCGACATATTCTACCCATTTTCCTCTGCCCCTCCCACCACTCACACAGACACCTCACAAAGACACGCCCCTCCTTTTCTTGTTGCTGAGATAAAACGCCTTAACAAAAGCAACATAGATGAGAAAGGGTTCATCTTGAGGATGGTTCAAGGTTCCAGTCCTCTCTGGTGGAGAGCTTGAAGCAACTGGTGATGTTCCAACCATAGTGAGGAAGCAGAGATGAATGAGTCCTGGGACACAGCTCATTTTCTCCCCTTGTGTAACCTAGGAAAAGTCCAGAGAACAGTGTGGGTTTTTCCATCCTATTTAACCCAATCACCATAGTCCCCTCATAAGTGGCTTTCATTCTTGTCTTCCAGATGATTGTAGGTCCTGAAGTTGATAGTTAACACTTGCCCTCAGACCCCTCAAGCCCCATGCCATCCTGCCCCCATCCTTCTATGTCTCCTTTTCTATTCCTAGCATATACCACGCAACTCACACAGCACGGCTTCCCCAGGCATCAGCAGTGCCATCAGCAATATCTTCACTGAGTGAGTTTGTGTTGTCGACCTAACAGAGGTAGCATCCCTGCCCCTGTCTGGATTATGTAACTTATCTGGGGATTTTAGGAACACTGCAGTAGGACTGTACGCCCACTATAAGTGGTGTAAGTGTTCAAAGAGGTAAATGCTTAAACATAAACACCAAGAGAATCACAGGATGTATTTGAAAAAAAAAATATTGCCCCTGGCTAGAGTGAGTCGTACTAGTGGCTTCTTTGCTGGCTTTGACAGGTGTGGAGATGTGTTTGGGGGAAGGACTTCTGTGTGAAGGTGTGCTGGCCTCTGTGCAGGCTACTGGAAGGTTCCATCACAGTCAGCATGAGGCAGTCTTGTCCATAAATACCTCCTTCCTTCCTTTCTGGTTTTATTTACTTGTTTTTCATTTGAATTGACACAGTCGATTTCATTTTGATTCTAAGAAGGTTCACCTCCTCCTGGCTTTTTTTTATTTTCTTCTAGAAATATTGTTGATCAATGTATTTAGAATCTGGCTATCTGTCACTGCTGGGGTGGACATCTCAGCCATATCAAGGTAAAAGTGACTGGTGATTTACAGTCAGGGTCATACTCACATTGGCCACACTTGAGCAAGACAGAGGCTTAGGTACAGGTCTCCGTAGTGTCTTCCTTGGAATCCTTGGTTAAGTTTGGCCTGTCTATCCTGCAGGTGGTAGAGCATGGGGAATGGGCTGGGTTATCCTTTTAGGAGTGGTGCTTCTACAGCACGGTGACACACAACAGGTACAGAGTTAGCAGGAAATACGAAACAACATCCACCAGAACAAAGCAAATCCCACCTTTCATGGCAATTTGAACTAGGAAGCATGATGTCTGTCTTTCAGAATATACTAATTTTAACCAAAGATAGTCAAAGAAAAACTAGTCCTGAATTATATAGCTTATTGTTCCTGGAAAGTTCTGTTGTTAAAGGCCCTCCCACCCCTGCCCTGCAGGTGAATCTGATTCTAAATGTCTCAGAGATGAATCAAAACTATGGTTGAAAAAAGACATAATAATCATAGTTTAAACTTTGATAAGAGTTTGGCAATTGACATGGCTTAGTTATTTTTATTGCACACATCATTTTAAGATAATGGTCATGACTGACAGCCTCACCCCAGGACTTCCAGACTTTTATAAATCTTATATGACCTTTAGAACATTCGCATTAAAAATAAATATCAAATATCTTGGAAAAGTAATAGTCATTTATTTAACCAGAGTTCTAAAATAATCACTCAAAAGACTTTAAAACCAATATATACTTAATAAGCCTCCACTTTTGCTCATGCCTATCATCCTAGCACTCTGAAGGCTGAGGCAGGACTGACACCCACATCCAGACATCTCCATTCTAGGCCAGTCCGGATGACAGTGAAGTGGGATGACATCCAAATAAACAACCAAACAGCAAACAGAGCCAGGCAACCAACCAGTCATACACACAGAACAACACAGCAGCAAAGGCCACTTACAGACGCTCTTAGGATTCCATGTTTTAGCCTGATGTGGTGGCACACACCTTTAATCTTAAGCCTCTGAAGGCAGAGACAGGAGGATCTCTGTGAGTTCCAGGCTAGCCCAATCTGCAAAGTGAATTCCAGGACAGCCAGGATTGCTACACAGAGAAACACCTCTGTGTTCCGGGGCTGGAGGTGGTGGGTCGGAGTTCATGTTTTAATCAAAAGTATAATAGAGATACCAGAAATCATCATGATAAAACACAAACTTTGGGCAGATCTATGTCAAGGAAGCTTGTTGGTTTAAATACTCAGAATTGGATTTTCTTTTAAATGTTAGTTTGTCAATGTTTAATTTTTAAAATAATATGTTATGTATGGTTTAAATAAATTACAATTACCCTGGTGCCACAGAAATTTTTTTTATACAATTCAGTTTTCACGAACTAAGACTTCCTTAGACCTTTTGTGTTCTTTTTTCCTTTTTTGAGGCAGGGTCTCTCTATGTAGGCCTGAATGTCCTGGAATTACCTGTGAATACCAGGCTGGCATGGAGCTAAGAGATCATCCTGTCTCTGCCTCCTGAGTGCTGGGAGTAAAGGTGTGCACCACCACCATTCAGCCTTCCATAGACTTTCTGCAGTTTGAAGAAATTTTTTTCCCATCATTTTTCCTGCCCTCCCTATGTAGAGTAGTCTAGCCATTCGCCTTTGGTAGAAAAAGGTTTAAGTTTTCACTAAAAAATCTTTCTCATCCAAAAAACCCCTTTTAATCTCTTTGAACCAAAATATATTATTTTACTTGTAGGTGTAACTTTCTTTGCTTCTATCTCAAAAGTTCCGGTTTTCCTTTCTTAAATTTACAAATTATAGTATTCCTCAAAATGTTCAGACTTATATAAAAATTGTCTCTTTCTCAATAGAAAAATACTTACATTTAAAAGTTAAAATATGCCTCTTTTGTATTCTTTTATATGTAGTTACATGTGTGAACCAGAATTTTTCCACTCTTCATAACCTCTAGCAAGAAGTTAGACAGGAAAATTGATTTTCTTATGCCCCTAACTTATAAAAACGTATTTCTTAATGAACCCAATGTCTTAGTTTCTTTTTTGTTGCCGTGGTACAATACTCTGAGTAAAGCAGTTTAAGGAGAAAAGATTTGTTGAGTTCAGGAGTCCAGGTTATGGTCTATCATGGTAAGGGAGTTGGGACATCAGCAGCTTGAAGGAGCTGACCGCATCTCATCCACAGCCAGGAGAAAAGTTTAGTGAACATGAGCGAGAGAGCTCAGCGCCTTGTCTCCACTCTTACACTCTTGTTCCTGCCCACATCGATGAATGTAATCGAGAGGACATCTGGGAAGAGGACTAGACACTGATATCTTTTCTTCTGTGTATTTTTTCCTCCATCACAATTATATTTGTGCCTTTTGGTTTCTAAGACAGGGTCTTAATGCATCCCAGGCTGGCCTAGAAGTCAGTTTCCATGCTGGGACTGTGGGCTTGAAGCATTGTCCTTGGTCTATTTATGACCATAAACCTTGAACAGTGGTCAACATAACCCTGCCTGGCCATTAAATAGAGGCAAGTGTGTTTATGAATGGTCTAGAAGAAGACTTTATTTTTAACTTACCCACAATTTGGTAAGGCAGAGAAAAACAGAATACAACACACTTGTTTATAGAGTTGAGTCTGCGTTATATTAATGGAGATAACATGGAACTAGGTTTGCCTGTTACATGGTCGAACTTAGAGACTTTTGTTGGCTGTCTCGGAACAGCATTATCTGGTCAGGCTGCCCCCAGAATAACTTGGATTATAAAGGATCTTTTCTCTGCAACCCTTTCCTTACTCTCCACTCTTGCAGTCTCAGAGTTCAAGAGCCTGCATTTGGCTTAGGACTAACTGAAAGAAAAAAAAGTTTCAGGCAACATTGAATAATAAAATTATTTTGCCAGATGTGATGGCATGCTTCTGTAATTCGTGTCACTTGGCGGGTAGAGGAAGTTGCGCTATGAGTTCAAAGTTATTCTTAGCACATAGCGAGTTTTAGCCCTTGGTAGGATATGTGAGAGACTTTGCAAACAAATGAATACATGGAAAATTATAGAAAGTAGATAAAAGTCAACATGCATACCCATGAAAGAACCATATTGAAAATTGGCAGGGGAACAGAGAGATGGACACATTTTAAATCCTTCATGCACGAATCCTGAAATCATAGTATAAGAAGAATCTTAGGAGGACTCACAGGAATTTTTAAATTATGTATGTGGATCAAACAAAAATGTTATAGCACATAGCTAACTGATGCAAGAGAATTCTTGCAGGCGTGAGACCAGCTTGGGCATCACACCAAGAACCTGTCTCCAACGAGAATCAAATATTTGGAACCAAAAGAGATTTTTACCATAAAAAGGCTCTAAGGTGATAACTTAAGCTCAATTATATTAAAAAGGGAAGGAGAAATCCCTGCTGTACTACAGTGTGCAGGGGCCATGGGAACCTATTCCAAACTATTCCCAGGAATTCTGGGGCTGCCTTAGTGGGTTTGGACTAAATTCTGCCCAAAGCTGTTGCCAGGTGAATTACTTTGACCCAGCTTTGCTCATGGATCTTTGTATATTTCCAGTAGCCTCTTCAAAGTGTTTTGTGATAGTTAACATCAGACAGTCAACGTGTGCGTAAGTGCACGTGTGTGTGTGTAGGTATGTATGTTTGTATATATATTCATGTCTACAAATGTCTGGAGGCCATAGGTCAACCTCAGGTGCTGTTTCTTATGATACTGTCCATTTTGTCTTTTTAAGCAGATTCTCTTGCTGGCCTAGAACTTGCTGATTTGTCTAGATTGGCTGGTTAGCAGGCCCTAGGGATCTACCCTTCCCTACCTTCCCACTGCCAGGCTAAAATACCATGATACTATATGCGGGTTTTTAGTGTGGGTTTTGGAGTATTTCACCCAGGTTCTCATGGTTGTATAGCAAGCTCTTTTGCTTAATGAGCCATCCCCCCAGCCCCAGCCATCAAGCAGCCATGCCTAAGGATCCTTCCTTCATACTCTCCTGGCTTTATTTGTTTTCTTTGGGTTTTCATTGATGTGAACATCTCTATTCTGCTTCCCACAGCTCCTGTTTTCCACACAGCCTGTGAATGTCAAAGGTCAATGAATGAGGAGCACTCTGTAAATTACCAGTGAACTGTCCTCGACCTTCCCTGAGTGTTGGTGGAAGACCTTATTTACATGTATTTTGAGATTTTTATTGCAAAACTTGTGCATGCAAATGTGGCTGAAGCTGAATAAGTGCCTAAACATGCAATCTTCAGTGAAAAATATTTAAAGCAGAATTTCTCCTGGGGATATGTTTCAGGGGAAATCCCCCACCTCTCTGAAACTTAGTCTCTTTCTTCAGCTACTAGGAAGTTTGAAGAGGACCCTGCTGCTCATGCCTGGTGCTCATCTCAGCCTGGCTGTTGGGTCACTACATGTCTTCCCATTTAGCTGCACTATTTCTTTCTGCTCTGGTTTTTCATATACTGTCTTGAGTCCTCTTTGAACCAAGCAACATATAAATAAATTCATAATGAGTTAATATTATTACCCTTTCAAGTAATCCATCTTTTAAAGTATAATTTCATAATTTGCCTCTCTGTGTGTGTGTGTGTGTGCACGTGAATCTGTATATATGAGTGTAAAGGCCAGACATCAACATCAGATGCCTCCCTCCATCACCCTCAACCTTGTTTTTTGAGACAGTCAGTCTCTCTCTGAACTTGGAACTTGTTTTTTCCATTATATCGTTCATTGACNNCCCCCAGGTAGCTTCCTGTGTCTGTTTTCCCAGTTCTGGGATTGGTAGGTTAGGTAGATGTGACTATGACCAGTTTTTTACGTGGGTGCTGGATCCTCACGCCGGCAAAGCAGTCACTTTACTGAATGAGCCACCTCTCTAGCCCTGTCTGTAACAGAACATTGATGTCCGTAGCAAGTTGTACCCAGTCTGATAGTGACATGTGCCAAGAATGAAAAATCCAAAATGATCATAGGCCAAGACAAGATTAGTCTGGACCTTCTCATTTTACAGCCAATCAGCGTCTGTCATCTATGTTATAATAAATTTCTTGAATGTGTCCTGATCTTGGAGTGGCTGCCTCCTAGCCTTTTAGAATGCTTTGACTAATATGAAAATCCCCCTGTGTATAGACTTTAGGTTGGGGTTGGGATAGCGTAGAAGGCCACCGTCTTTCTCATTTGTTGGTTCTGTCCTTTTCCCGAGCATCCAACTGCTGTCTTCTCTTCTTGTCAGGAAAGATGAACAGCTGAAATCCTCCGGTTGGTCTGTTCTCACAAAGATGCCATTACTTTTATAAAGTAGTCCATGCCACATTTGTATCAGTATTTAAAATCAAGTCGTTTTCAGATGAGATATGGGAGCCGTGGTTTTCGTGCTGTGTCTGTCTTGGGTCCTGCTCCTTAGACCTCTGTAGCAGTTGGCTTTGCTGCCTGTGCTCTGGAATGTTTACATTGTTGTGGACGGCTGTGTTTGGTGTGCTCCTGGCGCACCAGGGATGGAATCGTTGAGGTCAGTGAGAGCTCCTGGGCAGAGGCTAGGCTTCAGCCTCTGAGGCCTCACACCCTGAAATAAATTGTCTCCAGGTCTCAACGTAGCTGAGAACAAGAAAATTATTCAGTTTAGGCACTAATTAAGGTTGTTCTCTGGGAAAACATCTGGAAGGGATGTGTTTCAGGTTTCTCGGAATGGTGGCCATATTTATAGATTTTATACTCTCCAGGGGTTGCAGATTATACCTCTTGCCAGTCAGGAATTGTACTCAGTGCTGGCTTTAGCTAAGTTATCTTATGGGAAATATATGAGCACTGTCTCATTGTCTGGGGTGTTTGAGGGCAAGGAACATGTCTGTGCAGTTAGTCAGTGGGGTTGTGTTTCCAGGAGTTGATGTTTGGTCCATTGCTATGGTCACCATGCATCTGGGTGGTATCTAGACAGTACCTAGCAGCAAGAATCCTGCCTCACCTCCGGGATTTCTGCACTCTGATTACACTGGACTCCAGGTCCTGTGGACTCAGACTGGTGGCACACTGGCTGTTTCTGATTTCTCTCATCACTTTTCCCATTTGCAGATAGGGAAGGAAAAGATGTACACAGTGGGGGTTTTTATTGCGCTAAAACAGGAAATGGGTCATTTGGCACAGAAAGTTCGTGCTTGGCCCCAGCCTCTGTGAAACTGCCTCACCCGAGGACAGTGTCAACTTCTCTCTGCTCAGAGGCCGGCCTTCTTCTCTGTTGCATTCTATTCTGGTTTTAGGACTGCATGGTGTCCAGCCACATGTGGGAGGATGGATCTGCCTCTGGATTCAGTGTATGTTCATGTGGAATAAAAGGGGGAAATAACCAGAATATAGAAGAGTGGAGAGAAAGCTAGAATATATACACGTATACTCTCATTACCCAACAATAGTCAGACTCTGAAGCGAATCCAAGACTCTGCAATTGCATAGGTAGCAGTTCCTCAGTGGATGGCAGTGTTCCTGACTGAGGATAGATCCTAGTCCCTCTGCTGTCCTCCATCCATCCCCCATTCATCTGCCTTGGATGTCCTGTTTTTGCTCCTATGCTGAGGTGAAGGGCTTTGGACTCATTAGCATGCTGTGCATGAGAGCCACTAAATGGGTGGTAATGGCTTCTGAGCTTGGTCTCCGATGTGACTTGCCTACTTGAAAGCTGGCTAAACAGATTATGTGCCATGCAGAATGATGACTCTTGGATATCATCTGTGGTGTGGAGCAAGCAAATTCTCAAAGCAAGATACAAAGGGAAGGAAGGTTGACGTCTCATAATTTTGTTCATTTGTCGTTTTGTTTCCATGTGATTATGTTGTTGCTCACTTATCTGACGAAAGCTGGGGAAATTAAAGTTTAAATCCTGTTATAGAAATGAAAAGTTCTGGTGTAATTAAATTAAGCATGAGAACACCGAGTATAGGATTTGGGCCCACAAAATTCTTTTATATTGATGGCATGGAAATTGGGGTAAATTGAGTCCTACCTGACCATTACCACCTTGTAGGCCAGTCATGAGAAGTCCCTTTGCTTATAAGAGGCCTTTGAGGGAAGGGGTTTTCCCTTCATAACATTCTCCTTGTCCACATGTGTCTTCTCTTCTGGATCCTAGACCCTGGGGAAGTTTGTTCTAATTAACGTGGAATAGTTTCCTTGTTTTCTGGACATGGTCTTTTCATGTTCCCACCCTTACAATGGGCTAGGCAATTGACAGGTTTCCTTTCACAGCTTGCTACGTGCTTTTCCTTGTGTGTGTGCTTGGTTGATTTTAGAGGGGAGTGTGAGATTGGATGAGTGACATTGATGGTATCTGTGTAGTGTGGTAGCAAGTCTTGGTTTTGGTAGTGTTTTAATACCCTGGTGGATGATCTTTTTATAGACTTGCTATTCCTTGACAGACTTTGGCTGTTGCTTTCCGGTGACTGGACTCTTTACTATGAGGAGGAGGAAGGGAGCCATTCTTTCAAACCCTGGCCATCTTATACTCCTTCCTTCCCTGTCCTAACACCCTGTCCTAGCCAGCTATAATTATTAATTTAATACAACCTAAAGTCAACTGAGAGGAAAGCCTTGAGTCAGGAGTTGCCTATATCAGAAAGGCCTGTAGCTCTGTTAATGGAGGATTATCACCTTTAGTAATTGAATTAGGAGTGTCCGGTTTGCTGTGGCCAGCACTGGCTTTCTAAGAATGCTAGCTAAGTATGAGTGGAGAAATAAACCTGAGTAAGAGCCAGCTAACAAGCAGTATCCTCTGGTTCCTGATGTATTCCCTGGACTATCAATGTGTTCCTGGTCAGAGGTAATGCTATCTTCAGGTTCCTCCTTTGTATTCCTGCCCTGATAGTCCCCAATGATGGTCTGTGAGCTGTAAGTAGAGGAAAGTAAGCCCTTTCCTCTTCAAGTTGCTTGTTGTCAAGTGTCTTTTATCACAGCCACAGAAATCAAACTAAGGGCAGACCCCTTTTTCCAGCAGGGCTCACCTGCCCTGTGGAAACTCATTTATCCTCAGTTTTGAATAATAGGAAGCCTCTTTAAAATTCAGGGCAAAGGACTTTAAATGATGTGTTTCATTCTTCTTTCCAAGGTGAATAATTCTCCCAGTGATCAGACAGAGTAAAACTCTTTGCTAATGGCAGGAACATTAGTTACAGCAGCCTTTCTAAGGCCTTGGGCGATGCCCATGCACCTCTCAGGATTTTGGTATTAGGAAATACGAAAGCCACAGTTTCTTCACACTAGCCAGACCCTAAGCAGAAAGCATCTATCTATAAAAATTGCCCTGTTCATCAATTTCTGTTTCTTTAGCTCGTACGCATAAGCTGTTTCATGCAGAACTGTAATAAAATATGTTGTTTTAATGCTTTGGATCCATCAACAAATCAAAACTATATTTCTTGAGTTTTTCTTCTGTGAAAAACCAGATCTTAAACCCCGAGCTATCCTCAAGTAGTTTTGTTAACTTGATAGATGTTATACACAGAGGAAAAATTGGGGTTGGGGCTAATTTTGCCACAGTCACTTAATGTCCCACTCATACGGCATTCTGGAACTCTTTAATTAGATAGCTGTGCTGATGACTGCTAATGAATGTT
Source organism: Ellobius talpinus (assembly GCA_001685095.1). Taxonomy (NCBI): domain Eukaryota; kingdom Metazoa; phylum Chordata; class Mammalia; order Rodentia; family Cricetidae; genus Ellobius; species Ellobius talpinus. The sequence goes on from LOJH01001827.1 coordinate 14,375, forward strand.
GCCAGCTGCGAACCCTGAAGACTAACTCTTTTAAATAATGCTGGATGATAAACATCGCTTTCTCTCCCATGTTGTGTGCTCCCCCCCCATGCCTCAAGGAAACGTTGTCTTGATCTGTTATGTGGTACCTTTTTCTTCCCTCATTCTGTAGGTCTCTCCTCTATCTTTCATTGTACGTGTTTGTCCAGAGGCCACTTGTTAACACTTTTAGAAATAGCTTGTTGAATACAGGAGTTTCTTAATTATACCCATTTTAAGTCCGCCATCATTTATTGATCACCTACCAAGTGCTCAAGATTTTTGGTTAGCCAGTTTGAGCCCTCTGGGAGCCTTCAGCGTCATCAACATAAAAACGTAGAACCGGAAAAGACTAATTGACTCCTTTTACAGAGGAGGGCATCAGGGTTAAATAAGAAACCTTGTCTGTAAGCAAACGCCCAGGCAGGGAGCTGTCCACCACCATGGTGCTGATTAAGGCTCCGCCTTGTTTCAGATTCATCATCCCTACTCCTTATACCATTTCATGCCCACTGCATGAGTAATTCTTTCTGAAAGCTAAATTCACTTCAACGCTATGCGGATCAAGGAAAAATAGTACAAATAAATCAATAAATGAACACGTCTGTAAATTAAGCATAAATAAAGCATACAGTGTTGTTCTCATGTTCGTGGGGTTTTAATAGTTTTCCTTTCTGTGGGGTGGCTGTAGGAGGGTTGTAGTTTGTGATCAGATTGCTAGAGCCAACAGCACCTTATGGTGTTACTCTTTTAAATAATCACTGTTGACTCTACTCTGAGCCCACCTCTCGGCAGGCTTCTGCCTCTGCTGCTTGGTGCTGATATAGGAAGGGCAGTCTAAGAAGAGGCTATCCCCATTTGTCTCATACCTAATCATGCTGTCACCTGGAAAGCTAATTCCTCAGCTCTCCAGCTCTTTATTCTTTCTAGGTCCCGAGAGTTCAGTGGTTACTGTATAAAATGATGTCCTGGACAGAGAAAAGCCCAAATCGGCATCTGCCAGGAGTTTGTGTTATAACTTTACCCTGCCACAGCAACTGCGCAAATCTACCTTCAATGGCACAGACCATCCTGCCTTTACCCACATGTTTTAACACACACCTCTGTTTCTCTTGAGCCACCAAGTGTGTTTAGAACCACTCTGACCAAGTGCTGTGTCTGTGGCTACCTACTAGATCAGCTAGCAGCATCCCCCTCCTCAGTTCCCTGGAAATCATGGATCTTATATCAGTTTTCTTCTCTTCCATGTGTTGGGATTCTCCTACACAGGCAATCACAGTTATAGAATTATTTGTCAAATCAGCAAGCCCCATCTATGACCTGCTTCTCTTTACTTAGACAGTAGACTATCTTCCTGCCATTTTATTTCAGGCTACGGTGTTTTTCATGTATTGGCATGGGGCTCATTTATAGCCTTTCTGTTGGCTTTTCAGTTTACCTGAGGAGACGTCATACCTTACAGCAATTCTAGTAGAACTTCACCTTTCCTGTTGTACCTTGCCAGTCTCAAAGGCCAAGAGCATCTTCTGCCCAGTGCTCTTTTTAACATGACTTCTCCTCTCATGCTCATACGCAGGAAACATACGTTTGACTAGTTTTTAAAATGTCTTTTAAATGTTTATTATTCTGTGTGTGTACCTGCATGCATGCCAGAGTGTGCATGTAGGGGTCCAGAGGACTGCTTGGGAGGATCAGTTCTCTCTTTCAACCTTGTAGGCCTTGGGGCTGGGATTCTGGTCATTCATTTGGGTAGCAGTCAACATTGCTCACTGAGTTTTGCTCCCCCTTGTTTGACAGTCTCCATGCTTCCCTGCTCACCCTTCCCATTTCCAGAGCCTCTCACTTGCTCTGTCATCCTCTCAATTAAGATTCCATGATACTAGGTACCTCAAGGCTGAATCACAGATTGCCACATTTCTGATTCTTTTAGCACACAGGCAAGTGACACCGTTCTGACCAGAATACTTTCCAGGGTGCTGCTCAGCTGTCAGGAGGGAAATGCTGGGCTGGGTTCATGCGGAGATTCAGTCCCACAGATCAGCAAACAGTGTTCCTAAAGGAAAGCTGTAGTGGCGAGGGTGATTTACTGGTATTTTCTTCTCCTGGCACTGCCCAGTCTCATTTCTTCTTAAAAATGATTCTTGGAGAAATGGCTTTGTCCTTGACATTTATATATGCCTGCATGTATGAGCACAGTCATGGGTCTTTTATAACCAAGTTCTGTGGCTTGGGAGTGCAGTGGCTAATGCTGGCTCAGCTTTTGCTTAGCAGTGCAATTGCTGACTGTGTCTGTCACCAGGTTCCTGTTCCCCACATCTGTGCAATCTGGAGATTAGTAGAAGGCTTTTATGACCCCCGTCTAGCATCCAGTCTTGGAGCTACTTCTGCTTAAAGACTCATGTAGATGGAGAAAGTCACTTGAGCATATTGAAACGTGGGCACAGGGTTCCTAAATGGTAGGAAAACAAGATGATTGTCTATAAAAGATGAATAGCATGCATTTCCCATTAATATGGCTCTTACTGTTTAATTCTCATTAAAAGTGTTATTCTGGCTTTTGGTTCTATGCAACACACAAGGTTATTAAATGCACTTTATGGATCATTTGTTTAATGTGACTGAACTAAAAATTAAGAAGCACATTACTCAGTGTTCATAAAAATGAATGCTTTAAATGGACAAATTCATTCTCATTTTTGTTTCTTATTTTAATGTAGAGCTGTAATGGGGTTATAGACGAATATTCTGCTTGGACATTTATAAGCCGATGATGCCCGTTGAATACCTTTTATAAAGATTAATATTTTTTACTCTGTGCCCATTACCAGAGCATTAATCATCCTGGCTTTGGCCCTCACAGCAGATGTTAATGATTGGAGTCTGTGACCATTGCAGAGCATGGTGAGGGGAGAGCATGGCAGGTGGGTGATGTCATCCCCATGGCAATTTGTATGGAGTGTGGGTCCATAGCAATGCCTTCTCCTTTCCTGGGGTCTGGACTGAGCTGCTTTCTTTGGTCTCTATATAGCACAGACAAAAATAGGACAATTATGTTTCCTGTATCTATGCCTCCAGTGGGTGCTGACAGGTACCAAGATATCCTGGGTTCTCCTGTGATGGGGTAAGTGGTCAGAAAGAGCTGTGACCTTGAAGCAGAGGGGACCTTATTAATAAAAGTGAAAAACTGCATGAACTCTTCTTCATCTGCTTCTTTACATACTTAGCCTGTGCTTCCTGCAGGCGCAGACTGCGAGCCTTGGGTGTCATTTTAAATTCCCTAGTCCCCAGCAAATGTAGTTTGAAGCTATGTAAGTCAGTCACATATTTTATCCAGAATGTCATTGCAGTGCGAATTCTATCTCAAACTCACTAATGCCACGCTTTATATTATTTTATCCATGTTGAGTCTGAGAAGTTCATTGCATTGTAACTTATAGCACAATTTAAATGCTAAATTCTTACTGTCAGAGACCCTGGATCTTTAGTTTTCATTGTATAATACAATTTATTATTCTTAACAGTTGTTTGCAGTAACTAGATTAAACACCACTTTTAAACATTTTTAACTTGCAATTCATTTATTATAATTAAATCCAGTTCTATGGTTGTAAACATGCACATTTAGAAGGCCCTTTGACAGGATGACCATTTAGCAAAATAGCAATAGAATGTTCTGCCCTAGGGCTTGTTACCTCCCAGCCATGGACTTTTGACCAGAATTACAATACTAGGCTTGCAATTCTCTCCTGTGGTGAAGGCCTCAGATCCATTCAGAAAGCATTTAGTTACTTCATAACAGTGTTGCCTGGAAGATTGGGCTTGTAGCATTAAGGTCCAGCCAAAGTTATCCTAGAAATTGAAGAGATGCTCCTCAGGCCTCACCTCTTACTGAGAATCTGTTGAAAATTGTTAACTGCTGAAGAAAGTCAGTCATTGTTTGAGGGTGTGGTCACTGGCAGCTGGAGAAAGTCAGTCATTGTTTGAGGGCATGGTCACTGGCAGCTTTCCTGTACTCCATGATGCCCCACACCCATGCACATATGGGCAGTGCTAACTGTACTTAGTGTCTTTGTCACTGCTGTATTGCCCTGAAGAGATACCATGACCATGGCAACTCTTATAAAATGACGATTTAATTGGAGGCTTGCTTATAGTTTCAGAGGGTTAGTCCATGATTATCATGGCAGGAAGCATGGTGGCAGGCTGGGAGGGGCTGAGATATTACATCCTGATTGGCAGGCAGGCAAAGAAAGAGGCGGAGGTATGGTATGGGCTTTTAAAGCCTCGCTGCCCACCCCCACAACCACACCTCCTTCAACAAGGTCACTTCCTAATCCTTCCCAAACAGTTCTACTAGCTGGGGATCTTGTCTTCAAACGTGTGCACCCACAGGGACATATATTACAGAATGAAAGATGATACAAAGTTTGAAAGGACAGCTGCTTTTCCCCACTTAGTTTAGTCACAGAGTGAAGTAACTCTCATAACTCTTTACTTCTAAGATATTTACCTCCATGTGCTGTGCTGCTACAGGCCCCCGGTCTCCTTCCTTCATGGCAGCCCTACTCTACCTTTTTTTGAGAGGAAGTCTCACATAGCCCAGGCTAGCCAAGAATTTGATATGGAACAGAGGGTGACCTTGAGCTTCTGATTGCCCACTCTCCACTTCCCAAATGCTGGGATGACAAGCACCAGCCCTCATGTCTGATTTTCTTTGGTGCTGGGGCTTGAACTCAGAGCCTCCTGCATGCTAGGGAAGGCATTCTACCAGTCTGGCTGCATCCGCTGCAGCCCTATTTTTGTTTTCTATGGTTTTTTGTTTTGTTTCATTTTCTGTGCTGTGATTGAACATGTGGCTTCATTGCATGTGTGACAGAAGTCCTTCTTTTTATTTTTATTTTTTATTGAAATTAAATTTGTTGTGAAGGTGACGAGTTTTGCAGTGATATGATTTTCAAGTATGTCACATGTTTCGACTGACATTTGCTTTCCTGTTACCCTCTTTGTCTCTTCCCCTTCCTGCTAATTCTCTACCCTCCCAAAATAATCCCTATTTTAATGTCATGTGTGCATCATGATTTTGTTTCTTTACATATATGGATGAACTGATCAGAAGCCCTTTTCAGAACCTTATGGTGTGAATAAGAGCATATCAGTCTTCTGGGCTTTAGCATTCCAGAGTTTTCCAAAGGCTATGTGTCAATTACTGATTTAAAACATGTAAAAATCTGTTTTTCCTTTAATATTAGCTTTTATTTTTATTGTGCTGAAGAATAGATTCAGGCTATTTATTTTGTTTTACTGGCTTTCTGTATAGGATATTCTGTCTTTGTGAAAGAACATTGTACATGATCAGTTGGAACGTCCCTCATGTGGCAGGAGAGCTTTTGCCTCAGCTTCCAGAGGTTGTAAAACCCTCTCCTGCAGGGGTGTACCTCCACCCATGATGTAGCAGATACTTTGTGAACCCTACTATGATTTGAGAACATTTAACTTTTGTAGGTTGAAATACAGGCTAGGAAAAGTCCCATTAAACATGAAGTGTTTTTGGTTTTGGTGAATATGGTATGTGTTTATAATTTGTTGCCAATATTTAGGTAACTGAGATAGGATTATGACTTGTAGTATAGCCTGGGCTACACTGACAGACCTTGTCTCAAATATATATATATATATAAAATTTTTGAATATCCATTCTTTGGAAGCAGGAAGCAGATTAGCTACTTTGTGGGTGGATCCATTCTAAGGTGATCCTAAAGCATTAATTTTCCTGGTTTACATTCATTCAAGGTGCCTGGCCTGATATAATACACATCACATACACAGTAATACAAATTCTAATTTTGACAGCTACCATTCATAGAGTCCTGGGAATAGTACTGGACAGTAGATCTGCTTTTCATCACATGCACTTTAGCTTCCATGCCCTCTGCATGTGCTTGCGTAGTAAAGGGAGTCGGCACACACGCCTGCCCTCTCCTTCAGCTGTGCGCTCTGGTCCAGACTGGGCTGGAAACCATCCAGTAAAACCGGATCCACAGGAAAGTGGAAGCACTCTTGCTGGGGCATGTTTGTCCTTCAGCTCTCTGCCAAGGATGGGGCTGGGCTGCTGTGGACAGCGGGACATTCCTCACCACTTAGCAGGTGCGAATTGCTGTGGTTCACAGAGGAAATGAATGTGTGTGGAGGCACATACTAACCAACTGCCCTCTAAGGGAGAGAAACCTGCACATACACAGACACACATACACACACACACACTTTCACACACATGCACACATTTATATATGCGCACACACATAGACACACTCAGGTCTTGGTTTATATGCTGATATTATTCCTGTTAAAGAGATCAAGAAACAACTCTCACCGAGTTTCCCTTCTATTGAAAAGAAGCATAGTTAAAGCAGTCGGTATTTATGGCGGCCCGTGGACTTGGACCCAGAGGTGTAGAGTATAACTCCTTTGCTCCTGGCTCTGGTCCCCCAAAGATGCTGGAAGCAAGTGTTTCTTCCTTTGAGGTGTGTAGTGGGTTTCTGATGTCACAATGATGGGCAGTACTATGAGCCTCTCTGTATTCTTGGAGGCCTGCCCCAGTTCCCTTGTTTGGGCAGAGTGGCTTCTGCCTGTTAGGGCAGACCTACTGATCTGTCCAGTGTGTCTGTCCATCTGTGTTCAGATGTGGAGCTGAATGCAAAAAGAATTTTCTGATGGTGGTGCTGCTCGCCCTGGGGATCTTTCCTAGTAGCTCTGCAGAGTGCTTCGTACCAAGTCCTTCCTCACACACCGATTGTCACAGTTCCTGTCTTCTCACCCCCATTTTCCCTGCACAGCTCGACACTCACCTGTCAGAAAGGATAGCCAATGACTTTTCATCTCCTGGGGGAGCTGAGAGGAGAGAAGGAAATCACTTTACGTTTGGATTTTTGTGTGTGTGTTTTGTTTTCTCAACACAATGTAACCCAGGCTAGCCTGGTTCTCATTAAGTAACACAGATAGACTTAAACTCACAACTGTCCTCTTGTCTTGGCCTTCTGAGGTTGGAATTACAAATGTGAGTCGTCAAATCCAGCTTGAACTACCTTTAAACATGACAGACTATCTGTGGAATTGCTTCTCAACAAGACAGCATGACAGACAAGTGATGGGGAAACTATCAACTGATAGTTTCAACCAATCATATCTGGTTAGGGTGTGGCCACCTAGAACCCAGGTAGAAAAACCTGGGGATGCAGGTGCGTGCTCTCTCTTTGCGGTGCCCAACGGACCTATCGGATTTTGGAACTCCCATTCCTATAGTATAAGTTTTCCCTCTTTAACCATTAAAGTATTCCTGTTACTCTTGAGCTAGCCTGGTTACTTATCATACCGACCTAACTCACTACAGACAAGACCTGGGGGCTGGGCAAGCGGTGGGTGTTCCTGTGAGGGAACCAAACATGGTGGGTAGCATCTCCCTGCCTGAACTGGGCTGGCAGACTTACCCCTTTACTCTGAGGTAATACTGACAGATAGAACCAGCATACTCAATTAGCTCTGAGAACAGTGTGGACCACTGCTGCTTTCCCAGTACAACAGACAAATGGGGCCAAAGGATGAGACAGGACATCTGGTCCCAGACCCTAAAGGGCCAGCTCTGACAACCATTCAGAGACACATCCTTCCTGTAGGCTGTGCTGGTCAGCTCATAAGGCTTTTTACCCATCAGGCTGTAGCATAATGGTTCTCAGCCTTCCTAACACCTCAACCCTTTAATACAGCCCCTCATGTTGTGATGACCCCCCAACTATAAAATTATTTTTGTTGCTAGTTCTAATTTTGTTACCATTATGAATCATAATGTAAATATCTGTGTTTTCCCAATATCTTAGGTGACCCCTGTGAAAAGGTCATTCAACCCCCAAAAGGGTCTTGACCCACAGGTTGAGAACATTTGCCTTATTAGCTCTTTTCTTTTCTATCTGAGATCCCTTCAAAATTCACATGACCTCCAGAATAGTGGCAGTCATATAGATAGTAACCAGATGGACAGACATAGCTCAGGGCTTGCTCAGTGTTCAGTTGAGCACATGAGAGTGGGGGGGGAGTCATGTGTTCCCAGTAGAAGTGAAAGAGGGCTCAACTAGAGGCATTGAATTGGGGCTCTCTGGGAGGTCCCAGCATAAAGGGTGGGGCTTGGGCACTGTTCTCCAAGGGATCCTTCTGACACATTGATCTGGAAGGTTTCACTGCATTAGGTCTTCCATATGGCTGGAGGCAGCAGCTGTGGCATAAACGAGAGTATCCACTAGCTTGTGAGCTTTGAGATTCTATGGCAAAGGCATTTGGAGCTGTTTTGTTGTTGATAGCATGATCTAGGGGTTATTTTCTTGTATTGTTTCCCTTGGACAGTCTATCTTTGGACCATTCTCACATCCATGCCATCTTCTGAGTGGTAGCATACCTTGGCATGTTGGAGTTGTCTCTGGAGCTCAAAGAGCACAGTCCTACCTGTGAAACAGTTTAGTTCTCCCATCAGGGTCATTGGAAGGGATAGTAGAGATCATAGGGAATTCAGATGGAGACTTCCTTACACAGGAAACCCAGACACAATGGGGCCAATTTCTGGCTCAGACAGCACCCTTGCTGTGTGCTGTGTCCTCTGTCCCCAACTTTCTACAGGAGGATTCTCCACAGCTCCTTGTGTTCTGACCAGCAGTGCTGGCCTGCAGTGCTTATTGCTTGATGCTTTACATCTGCACAGGGGTTGATTATTAAAATATGGTGTCAACAAATGAAGCCACATAAGGTTTTTGTTTTGTTTTTGTCTCCATGACCAAATATCTGGCAAGAATCAACTTAAGGGAGTAAATTTGCCCCACTTGGGGAGTGGGCATGATGGCAGGAACAGCTCTAGCTGTCCCTCCACCACCTCACATTCCTACAGAACAGGAAGCAAAGGGCGGGGAATCCTGGCTCAGCTGGCCTTGTCACTCTTCATTCCTGTTCACTCCAGAACCCAAACCCATGGACTAGCACCACCGACAATCAGAGTGACTCTCCCCTCCTCAGTCTCGGCTCTCCGGAGAATCGAGGCTCTAGAGCTGTCTTGTTGAGGCCATTCTCACTCCTGTCCAGTTGACATTGGAAACTACTCATCGTAAATATGTGCCCTGGGCCACACTCCTTCTGGTTGAGGAATTCCTCCTAGTCTCTCCCTAAGGGAGAAGATCCAAGTGGAATTTGAGATCGCCGTGGTTGAGCACCCTACATGTGTCCCACTGACAGACCATTGAGCAGAAGGGCCTGTGTTATTTCTCATTCTTCCTGCCCTGTGCCCACCTCCCCAGTCTCTCATTAAACTACTGTCCTTGGGAAAGCTGACTGTATATGTTTGAGTTCAGGGTGTATTTCTGAATGTGTAGAGGAGCTCTTCCATTGCTATGTGATTTCTTTGTCCTTCCATAAAAAACTCGGGGAACATTAATGCAAAACATGCTTTTATGTATCATTAATGTTGTAAATCCTAAAGTGTACAATCCTGAAAACCAGCTACATCTATTTCCTGTTCCAGAGCTCTGTTGCTCACCTGCTTTGCATCTTAAAGGAGGCCATGATGGCTGGGCTGGTGTCAGAATCTGGGTCTCTAAACAGGCAGGTCATTTTGGAAAGTGGATGCTGCCAGGACTCCGCTCATTTTCCAAACTGGAAGAGACAATTAGAAATTTCATTTCACCATCGGTCTGGGCCCATGTTGCTCTTCTGTTTATGTTTCTGATATTCCGGCCATGTTCTTAACTAAGCCACAAATGAAAAGCACAAATGTTCTTTGACCTGGCCCTCAACTCCCAAGGTTTTGTTTACAGTCCTGTTTCTCTGCCCCTGTTTCTGTCTTCTCATTCCCACTTCTTCAGTCTACTCCAGGGAGCTTGTCTAGGAAAGACGGGCTGTACATCATTGTCCCGTTCTGTAAGCTCTTTCACTTAAGAAGGGGATCATGTCTGCCTGATCTAGGAAATGACTGGAAATCTGCAGTTTGAATAGTTTCTGATGGAGGAAGTACTTCTTTACTATTGCAAATAAATGAATTAAAAGTAGGAGACATTAATAGATAACCTATCACACGTGCAACTGAACGGGTGTGTATGTGTGTTTATATGTGATATGCATGTTTGTCACTTGTGTGTTTATACAGAGACCTGGAAAAACATGCAGGTACCTGTCTATGAATGATTGATGGCCTTGGAAATGGCTTCCTCATGGTCAAGCCATCGGCCTCTGCAGATGTCAGTTTCCATCCTGCACCTTGTGAATCAGATACTTGAGAGGACACACCATTTCTTGCAGACCCCAGGGCTTTCTTGGTGTCTCTTACTGACTGACAATCCTGTGTTCTATGCAGACTGCAGAGAGATCCTGCTCCCCATGATGACAGACCAGCTCAAGTACCACCTGGAGAGGCAGGAGGACCTGGAGGCATGCTGCCAGCTGCTCAGCAACATCCTGGAGGTGCTCTACCGGAAGGATGTGGTAAGTCATGGAGGTCAGACCATGTGCAGCCTCGCCAGCCTTGTCCAAGCCTTGGAAACATGCCACAAACAGAACTGCCTTGTGGGAAAAGCATTGACCTTCATTTTCAGCCTTTATTTCTGTAGAGTTTTACCCTTGAATTATTTTTATTTGTGTGTGCATCATGATTTTTTACTTTGCAGCATTCACCCTTCTGAACTGAAATTAAGTTTTCCTTTTCTTGTGCTTTCCTGGTAAGATGCTTCCCAAGGCCAAAGTTCTCATCCTGCAGGTCAGGTAAAAGCTGCGGAGGCTGATTACCCATCCCTTTTTATAGTTCCTGCATTTATTAAGTGTTACATGAACCAAACCACCTGTCCTTCTGGCAGCTTTCTGCCCTGCTCCCCACAGGTAGAAGCTTCCAGAGCTTTCTGAGCTTTGCAGCTCCCTCTTGTATTTCTAAACACTAAAAATTTTTTTGGGGGGCTTTTTATTTTTTTAATCTGAATCTGGGTCAGGCAGATATATGAATATTTCATTCCCCCACATCACCAGCATATCATGTATGTTTATGCACATGTATACACTTAGGTAATGTCACTGATCCTCCTGGTGTGTCTGGAATCAGGATAGAAACACCTCTGTGTATTAACAGTAAGTGGAGACTGAACCTCATGAGCAATACTGGGAGTGGGCTCAGGTGTCCTAGGGCTCCCTCACCTATCTTTGTCCCTGGTTCTCGTCAGGATTTTAATTAGATGAATTTGTTCTGAACTCTTTCCTGTATTACCTGGACACCTTCCTGGTCAACACACACACACACACACACACACAGACACACACACTTCTGCTTGTTCCTTTGAGCAGTAAATCTTTCACGCTGAGCTAGCTACTTCTCCTTGCTTTCACTAAATACACATTGGGGGGTGGGGGTGCAGGAAGACTGCGCCAGGTTCTCTCTGGAGCTACAGCAGGCTGCTTGCCTCCTTCTGGGAAGATCAGGAAACAGAGCAAGGAGAATGCTGGTCTTCATTTGGCTTTTTCCTTTTCCCACTTTTTATTCAGTCCAGGACTCTACCCCTTGAGCCAGTGCCACCCATACTCAAGAGTAGGTCTCAGGTTCTCTGTGAATCCTCTGTGGAAACACCTATAGTCAAAGCTTTACCTTTCTATTGCCCTAGAATCCGGCGGAAGTGACAATGATGATTGACTATCCCATTCCCGATGGTTTGTGCTACCAGGGTCAGATACAACCCCTGCTGGATGATGGGATAGCTTCACCTCACTGGGGGCATGAGCCTTGCCCAGGGCTTGGATATCTTCTCCAGGACCAGCCTCAGTGCTTCCATGCTAGGCCCGTTGCATTTTTCAGACGAAAGCCGGGACATAGAGCTTGTAGGCCAAGCTCACGGAAGATCTTGTGACTATGCAGAGACCAGGAGCCTGCCTGCTCAAGCCATGTGCATGGAAGAGAATCCACAGTCCCATTTCATGTTAAACCAGGGAATAAATTCTCCCTAATGGAAAACCCCATGGCACTGTGAATTTTAGATAATTTGCTGTTCTGTGAATGGTGAAGTTATCGGGAAGTGACACACAGCGTGGTCGGCGCTGTTATCTGCCTGCCTTCCGTTTACAGATGGCCAGGCATCTCTGCAAGACTAATTGGCGGTCTCACCAGGGATTGTAGACATTATATTGTTTAAATGGATTTGCTTTTAGTTTTAAAGTTTGCTTAAATTAATTTACTATGATTATATAACAAATTATCATTAATGGGCTATAATTAATAAAAGGCCTTGAGTTTTCTTCATGAAGGCATTTGCCTTCGACGAAGGCCGTTTTTCATCTCATTAAGGGTTATAATAGATTGACTCTATACAGAGAAGCTGGGTTCGGCAGCAAGCGCTTGGGCTTGTGGAACCTTGATGGTCTGCGCTCTTGGCTTTGATTGGTGTTTCTTCCCTCCAGGGACCAACTCAGAGGCATGTCCAGATCATCATGGAGAAACTTCTCAGGACAGTGAACCGGACGGTCATTTCCATGGGGCGGGATTCTGAACTCATTGTAAGTGCCCAGAGACACATGCTTGTGTGAGGCCATGAGCTTCCTACCAAGACGGCTATTTCCCCAAGCACCTGCCCCATTCCATTTCTCCTCTCCTACCTGCCACTGGGACGTGAACTTACTTTCTTAAAGTAGCATGCGCTTGAGATACGGTCTGTTCTAATTTTCCATAATTCCAGAAGTGTCTGTCAAGGGGGATGAGGAAACTTAACATGTCAGGGAATGAAATGCTTGGAGGGGGGTTTCTTCTTGTTATTACTTTTTGTCAAAGATGCGTCTTTTCTTCTAAGTCTTCACTCATAAGGTAGTTTCTTTGTATTTATTATGTTTATGGTACTTTTGATAACATTTTTATGAAACACCTTTAAAAGTAATTGAGGTAATGCACCTTAGCAATTTTGTTGTCTACTAGATGTATCCTCACTGTTTCTCTCGCAATGGGTCGTTACTTGTTGTAGAAGATGATTTATTTCAAGAAGGTTCTATCAAATTTCACGGGTCTTTGTAAGTCAGTGTCATGGTGACTAGTGCGCATAATTTGTCATGCCCATCCCCCAAAATGGTTGAATTTGATTACTTAGGCTTGAGACCCCTATGTGCACCCAATTTACCATTTTAGTTTTATTACAACAAGTATACACCCTTATTTGGCTAACTTGCTGGATGGCCTCTCAGGAGGGAGGGAAACAAAATAGCTTTTTTAATGGAAGAAACAACAGCTTTTGTAGCCTTTCACCTACAATCAGGAGAGACACATTGGCCTTCATTGGTGTGTGACCCTGATCTCTTCTGTATATCCAGGGAATGAACAAATGAGGGGAAGCTGGGGGTGCACAGCCAGCCTAGCCCAGTCCCTATGTGGTGGTTTGAAAGAAAATGGCCCCCAAAGGGACTAGCACTATTAGGAGGTATGGCCTTGTTGAATTAGGTGTGGCCTTGCTGGAGGCAGTGTGGGCTTTGAGGTCTCAATTGCTCAAGCTTCCCTCAGTGTGACACTGTGTCCACTCCCTGATGCCTTCTGATCAACATGTAGCCAGCGCTATGTCTGCCTGCTGCTATGCTTCCCTCTATGATGATAATGGATTGGACCTCTGGATTGTAAGCTGCCACCTCAATTAAATGTTTTCCTTTATAAGAGTTGCCATGGTCATGGTATATCTTCACAACAATAAAAACCTTAAGACACCCTGTGTCAAAACAGAAGGTATTATGAGGGTGAAGTAGGCAGGTAGGTGCATCTGTGTGCTTCTTGTCTCTGAATGCCAGGCCATGTTCAGTTTTCCTTGAGTATGCATCTATAGTTTGGACTGTCACAGGTATGAATAAAGAAATAACAGGCTGACATGTGAATTGGCTGTCGTTCAAGTTGGCTTCTCCAGCTTGGCACTCTTCATGTGTTTCTATTTTGACTTTTTCAGGAACTAGAAACATCTCTGTATATTACCAGTCAGTAGATCTGAACCCCATAAACAAGATTAGGGGTAGACTCCAGTGTGCCTGGGGCTCCCCTCCAGCCAGGCTCTGGTATACTTCGTATCTGCTTACATGGAAACTGGGAAAGGGGCTCCAGGGAGGATGAATCGAGTGTGGCTTGAAGTCAAAGCAAGCATCATGATGTTCTTTCTGCTTTGGCCCATCTTAGAGTAGGTTAGATGGAAGGCTTTCAGATGCTGTTGAGGCTTCAGCATCTGGCTGTGGTCCTCCTGACAGGTGATGTGAATACAAGGTTTCTGATAAACTAGCCTTGCCGCTGTCTAAGATGGAGGGACAGTGTTCTGTTTGGGAGGCGGGCAGTTTTGTCTTTTTTAGGGAGACAGGACTGCCTGGTTAAAGGAACAAAGGTTGGGGAATACGTATCCCTTTCTCCCTCTGGCTAGTTGGACACTAACTGAGCTGTATCCCTGTGACTTGTAGACTTTTGGCTCATAGTCCCTGAGCAGCAGTTAAACCTGGAAAAGGAGGGCAGAGAGGAGGCTTGTAAGAAGGTCACCCAGCTTCCGTCGGATGAGAGCTGAGAGCGATTGTAAGAGCACACAAAGCTCAACAACAGGAAGAGTGCAGCGAGCGCAGCTCTCAGAGTATGGGGTCCAAGAGTCTTTGGAATGTTCTTCTAGCTGAGTCCGAGTGACCATAGCAAGTTGTTATTAATCACTCGAGCTGGGCATTCATTAGTGTTCAGGAAGAGTCTTGTTTATGGCTGACCCCACCCCACTCCCATCACCTAAACCACTACTGAAGATTGGACCAGTATATATGTGGTTCTTGGTTCTAGTTACAGCTTGTCTCTGCTGTGAGACCAAGGTGGAGTGCAGAAGGCTATGGCCTACATCAGCAGATATCAAGAGTGGTGAAAGCTCCCCTCTGGTTTCTACTAGTCATGTAAAGCAGCTGCCGAGGGAAATAAGCCCTTTTCTATCCTATCCAGTCTTCTGCAGGTTGAATTCAGGTGCTGAGTTTCATGATGGGTTAGTGTCCAAGCTTGGCATAGCTCTTGTGCTCTAAGGACCACTTACCAATTTCTTGAGATGAACTCTTAATTGTTCTTAAAGTGACTATTAAGTAAGGACCTCTGTCAGGCTCTACCCATCTGTAGCCACATCCACAGAGAGTGGGTATCAGGGGTGCAAGACATTATCAGGGAGTGCCACAGGCAGGACCATCTACTGTATCCCTGACCTTCACAGAAGTCAAAGAGGGATTGAGGTCTTAAGTCAACTTCTCTCAGTTCTGAACATCTCAGATAAAATAGATCCAAAGACTCCTTTTATATTTGTTCTGTGAAACCAAGCTGTCATGGAGGAAATCCAAAAAGAAACATGAATGAGCTGTAATTATTTAATAAGCGATGACAGTGTCAAGATATATCAAGAAGGATGTTGGCCATTTAAGATTTGAATTGTTGAGAAGTATCTGTCAGTTGTCTGCCATCCTCGCATCCCCTCTCTGCTGCCTGCAGAGTAGTGGGACTGCAGAACTCCCCCGTGAGCATGTGTCACCTTGGCATCACTGTCTGCACCAGCTGAGGATGCATGCATTAACTTAATGCACCCCTGTTGCTCTGTGAATTTAGATTAGTGGAGGAGCTTCACAAAAGCATCCCTGACAAGGAGGACAAAAGCTTCATCAGTGGGTCCTCTAGGGTGAAAACGGAGCAGGAAATGGTTTACAGATTTGTTGTAGGTGAGCTGTACCATCCCATTGTGCCCCAGAGATTTCCATCATCTTGGGTTACTCACTTTGCATAACTATACTGGAAATTGTATAACTGTGAATCAGCTGGAAAGTTATAAGTGGTGGCTCAAAATGGATTTTTTTTAAAAAGATCAAGTTATTAAAATAAAAAACTTCATTTCATTTAAAGACCTATTCTGTGACATTGTCAAAGTTAGTGCTGGAAATGGGTCTGCTTTTTTCCAGGGGCTGAGTATTTATTAGGTATTCAGTCTGTGCCTGGTTATATCCTGTGTTAGGAGTAGGCAACTTCACACCAAAGTGGATAAGCTGCATAGTCAGTGTATAGCCACTTTTAGCCACATCTGTAATGTTTTTATATAAGCTCTGCTTTGCACTCTGTCATGTGGCATTTGTTTAAGTTCATTGCATTTGAAAAGTGTCCATGGGAATGCTCCTCATACACAGGAAAATGTTTCTTGATCCCAAAGGTCATACAGATAAATCGGTAAATTACCTAAGAAAATTTAAACAAAGCCCCTTCACTTGGCAACAGTAGATTGGAGAGCATGTAAATGCTGAGATCAGGCTATGCTGTAACCTTAGCATTGAATTAAAGGATCTTTTACATCTCTGTTCCACTTAGAAGTTCTTTAAGATGAGCCCTTGAGTGTTAAGAAAGTGTGTATGAGTATGGACTTGCCCTTGACCTTACACATCTGTAGCCACATCCACACGAAAGAGGTGGCAGGGGTCCAAGTCACCATCAGAGGCTCTTGAGTGAATTACTCGGTTCTGCATTAGGTTTGACTTTACATTTTTTTTCTCTTCCTTTTGGAAGCCAGTCGAGGCTCCAGCATTATTGTGTTCCTACCCAGGATGTGTGATACTATACAGGGAGCTTGTAGTTGTAGACAGGTGACTGGGTCAGCCATTTGATGTGACCTGAAGCTATACACATGCATCTTCTATGGGATGAATCATGGCCAGAGAACAATGATTAATAGGTAGGGATGTTCCTTCTGCTGCATTAGCGGTTGCTTCTTTCAAATGATTGGATTATATTCTGATAATGAGTCCTTTAAAAATGTAATTGAGTGAGGACAATGGTTAGATTTCTTTGGCCTGGGTACACACCAGAAGACGGAAAATTACCAACTCTCTTAGGCAAAGATGTGACCTCTCCTAAGGGAAGGGTCCCCTGGGAAGTTCACAGAAGAGGGCTTAGGGGTGGGGAGTCTTTTTTGGATTGTTCACTGACTCTGACTTTGGGAGCCTCTGCCTCACTGGACTCAGCAATGGACACTATTTGTCTACAGCTGTATGGACATGGATGGGTGCAGTGTTTGATAGGGGCAGTGGCAGCCTTGGTGGGGAGCTCCTTAGCATCCCAGATCATTCATAAGGCCCAGAAATTCTTCTGTATTTGGAAAAGAAGGTGTTAATTATAACTGTTACCCCAGGGAAGAGTGCCCTTTCACTAAGACTCAAAACAATTTTATAACCAATATATTATATCCCTTCCACATGAGCTTTGGTGTTGAGATGTGTATTTTCTTGGAGTTCAAGTATGAATGTGCTTTTCAAAGTCCTTATTTATCGAGTGAATTATAGATGTTTAAAATGGAAGGAGATTGAGTTTTGAATATAGCCATATAGCCATCATACCAGCTGTCCAACTATATTGGTGGCCTTCAGAAATTCACCCTTGTGAATGTATATGTGTGAGCAATAACTTTGTATGTTCATTTATATTTGGTGTTGGCAGGGTGATTTTTTTTTCTTTTTTATGTTGATGTGTCCTGGCTTTTTTTTTTGTTTTTCCCACCAAGATTGCTCATTAACAGTGGGCTTACAGCAGAGGAAATAAGAATCATGTCATTGCCTGGGTAAAATCTGAAGAGTTCCACAATAGCCCGGAATGGAGCATAACAAAGATTTATTAATTTGGGGATAAACTCATAGTAAGGGTAGTGATCCACAGTTCTCTGAGTACACTGGGAACTAGAACTGAATCCAGCAGCAAAGAGAGCCACACACACATTTTTTGTCTGCATTTATAGTGCCTGAGACAATGCCCCAAGTGGGCTGGTATATAAAAGGCTATTGGCTGAAGAAGATTCCATAACATGTTTATACCAGATTGTAAAGGTACTTTATATTAATTCTAAGGTGTTTAGAAGCTAATGACTAACTTTCACATGACCTGTGACCTGCCATAATGCATCCCACCCATTATGGCTTGATTAGTTTGTTAATCCACAAGTCTGGGTGATAGTTTTGATCTTTGTGTTGTATGGGTGTTTTCTTCCATAAATGAATTGGCTCCACACTTATCTGAGCTCAAAGGCATGAAAGGTCATTTTTAAGAGATGAATGATGTAGCGAGGGAAGCTGTTGCTATGGTCTTGTGCTAACATCGCACCCATGAAATTGCCTCCACTGGTGGTAACTGAGTCAGGTAAAAACAGTCCTATAACATCAGCCTACCGGTGTGTAGGGCAGTTATCCACTGACCATGCTGCTATCAGATGACGTGGTGGAAGTTCATGGCCCTTGGCTGATTCTAATTCTGGCCCACTTCTATAAAAGGCAACATGACAAACTCTTTTATCTAATGGCATCTCCTCTCTCAGCAAATGATGGTTTCTGTGGGATGTCACTTGCCTGCCATGGTCCACAAGGAAATTGATCTTGTTAGGCGCCTGCCTCATTCTGTCTGCCTGTGTTTGGGGGTTCTTTCAGCTGATCAGGACAACTGCTATGATACCCTTGCCCCTTGTCTGCCACACTCAGCTATGCAGCAGTGACTAACAATCTTGAGGGATGCACAGAAGCTCAGATAGCATGGCTTTTCTGGACACTGGATCCCTCCCATTTAAACTCTGATGGTCTTGTAGAATGGGTATTTTGGTGTTTATATAAGAGCTACTCTAAGATGACCCTACCTAGCAGGTAGCTAAGGACTGATTCTAGAGTTTGCCTGAATATTCTTCCCATCTGTGTGAACTGATGCATTGGGCCCCCTCTTCCTTCTGCCCATAGCATTTGCCTTCATCTCCTTCATTTCCCCAAGGCAAATGTGGGGACAGTGAGGTCTCATACCCACATATGCAGTGGTTTTTATTTGTAGATGTGCTATCTTCTCCCACAGAGGATGCAGGCCACCTCTCATACCTAGTGACATTGGTCTGGACTTAGCTTTTAAGGCTTTACATCCATGCTGGAGTGAGGGTTTCCCACTCAGAGGAGAAAGAAAAAAGAGCTAGTTATTCCCCTTGGGCCAGGGACCTACTTGACGAATGCTCTAGAGCAGTGGCTCTCAACTTTCTAATGCTGTTACCCTTTAATACAGTTCCTCATGTTGTGCTGACCCCCACCCATAAAGTCATTGTGTTGCTACTTCCTAACTGTAACTTTGCTACTACTGTGAATTATAATGTAAGTATTTTTTTTGAGATAGAGGTTTGCCAAACAGGCCTCAACCCATAGGTTGAGAACCCCTACTCTAGAGAGAAGCCACCCACTAACTCTAGGCCACAGAAGGTGGCAGCACTGGGTGAATTTAGTTGTCTTGGAGGCTCTTTAAAAAATAGACACAAGTTAGGTACATGATACCATGAGCATGTATGTACCTTGAATTGCTGTGGGACAATGGTTTTACTTGGTAAAGATTTGTTTCTTGTACTTGTTTAAATAAATGCTGATTGGCCAGTAGCCAGGCAGGAATTACAGGCGGGGCCACAAGAACAGGAGAATTCTGGGAAGAGGAAAGGTTCAGTTTACAGTCGTCACCCAGCCGGAGAGGAAGCAAGCTGACAAAGGTACCAAGCCACATGGCTAACACAGACAAGAATTATGGGTTAAGATGTAAGAATTAATTTATAAGAAGCCTGAGATACTAGGCCAACCAGTTTATGATTAATGTAGACCTCTGTGTGTTTATTTGGGACTAAATGTCTGTAGAACCTGGTGGGACAGAATCTTCTGTCAACACTTCATGCCTTAAAATGTTACCTTATTTTCCTGATGACTTAACCCATGCCATGGTGCTGGGTAAGTATGCTAGAGTTGCCTCTCTGGTCAGGGTTAGGGATATAGGGAGCACCCAGGGCAAATGACACTCTCATCTTTCCAAACCCCATCAGAGTGCCTTCTAGGCCAAATATCTGCCCAGTATTATTTTCTTAAATTTTCCCAAAGTATAGAGGCTGTGAAATGAGTTTAGTAGCCACACAAAACATTACCTTTGCCTTTTTATTTAAAAATTAATAAATATTTAATGACAAGTATAATAATTTACTCTCTATACATAATGCCATGTGTACATCTACATAGGAGGGAACACTGAACTTTTCACTTGGTTTTGTATGAAATTTTGACTTCAATCTTTACAGGAGAAGGGTCGGCCTCCGTTGTTGGCAAATTGTGATTGGCTATGAAATGAGTTTGAAAATGCATTTTGTTTCCTGTTTGGCGGAGATGCTTTTTCTTTCAAGGAGGAATTAGTTTATCTTCAGCATTTCATTTCTGGCACTAAAATATTTAATTTTTTATTTGAATCGAAACAGTGACATCACAGGTAGTCACATGTATTTGCATTTAGACAGATGTGCAGCACTGGACAGAAAGCTGCTAAAAACCCTTTCTTCCACTTGCTGAGAACATGGAATTCGTCAAACACATAAGGAGAAAACTGGTTGCCAGCATTTTCATAATGTCAGTTAAAAACAGTATAAAAACGTGAAAGACATGTTTAAAGGTTCAGTATGCATGAAACAATCGCACTTCCTTCAAGGTACAGGATCAGCATGGTCAGGGCTCTCCTCCAGCTCATTTGTTTACTGCTCTTCTATGGATTTGAATTCCCATAGCATACTTCCTTAAAGGCATGTGTTTGTGTGCATGCCCATGTGTGCACATGCACCTGTGTGTATGGTATGGTCTGTGTGTGCATTTTGAATTAAGCGGATTTGAATTTTTACAGAGTACTTTCTGAAAGGCATGTGTTTGTGTGTGTATGTGTTCCCACGTGTGTGGGTGGGTGTGTGGGTGTGTGTGCGTGTGCGCATTTTAAATTAAGCATACCTCTGTAGTGTGGTTTGAGTAATCCCCTGAGAGCAGTCACACAAAATATTCTTTTAGTTTTCTCTTTTAAAGACCAGATCTGATTGCTGATCTCTAGATCCCTGTATAACTCAAATATCAGAACTAAATGAAATTGTTGAGTCCAGAGGAAAAGCATGGTGAGTCTTACCTCCTGCCCATCCAAAGCAGGCCATGACCCTCTCCCAAAACCGAGCCGCTCTGGGTTTGCCACCAGATCCGCGAGGCTGCCATCAGCATGCAGTTCCAGCTGAAAGTGCTGGACAGACACTGAAGACTAGGTTTTTCTCATATGCTCACAACTATTCAAAGTTTTAAGTTATTTAAAAAGAAAAATAAATGAAAGGCAAAAGAAGACCCCCCCACTTCCTACATAAGAAGCAGAATACTGAGAGACGTCATTAACTCACAAGAGGATTTTGTTTTCTATAAAAAAGATACCTGGAAAGGTGCAAAGACATGAGTGTAAAAGAAAGGAGGGGAGGTTCACGTTGTCATGTGTAATCAAGAGAGAACTCGTGTGTGATGGCGGATTTAAAAAATCCCTAAAAACATCTGATTCACAGCTTTCCCCTAAGTATGCCATTTAATACAATTTACTGATAGCTTAAATGGAGGCAATGGTAAGTTTGGCCGTTGGTAGCAGCTAAGGGAAACACACTGTGTCTCTCTGAGATGGTCAGATCTTGCACAGAAGAGACAGAGCATAAAGAAGTGTAGACAGCACCTGGCTGCACTCAGGGATGAAGAGTGTCTCTGGGGACTGAGCCACAAAAACACTTTCTGCCACAGCCCAGGCACCGGTGATTTATAGGTAACTATATTATCCATTGTGTATCTCTGTCTCTTTTCAAATTCTCGCCAGATTCATCATTTGGCCTTTGGGTACCCAAAGATTAAAAACAAGACCTAAGAAAGCTTAGTGTCCATTAGCTCTGACCCTGTCAGCTTGCAATGATTGAAGGCATATCCTGACTTGGGGTGGGGGTAGGGGTGGTTCCTGGCTGCTGGCCATTTGGAAAATGAGCAGTAAACATGTCGTCCATCTGGAGATGAAGAGGGTGCTAAATCTGTGGTGTCAATGTGACACTGAGATGTGGTCACTTGGCGTAGCGCTACAGCACACAAAGGCAGGTATACATAGAGTCACATTTTTGAGATTATTCATGGTCTCCGACCACTTGAAAAAAATTGTGCTTTCTCCGGAATTTAATGTGCTGAAAACTGCACTCGCCCCCTGCTTATTTGCAAAATGAAAGGTAAAAATGAAGTCCTTTGCTAACAGAAGGCTTGCTTTTCTCATTTAAAAAAGTCATAAGAATAAAAGGCCAAAAATAATGAAAAGTTCCACTGTCTACAGAGGGACAGCCTGCTGCATGAAACGTTGATAACTCAATACTTGTTCATAGATGGGGGGCTGCCAGGGGTTAGAGTTTTTCCTTATTTTTGATTATGTAAGTTTTATTTCAGACTTTACACCCCACACCAGTGATCTGCAAAGGACAGCTGGCAAGGGGTGACAGTCACTCCCTTTGCTGCAAATTATCTGTTGGTGCGAAGGCCTTTTTGGTATGCAGGGCGAGAAGCAGGGAGCACACATTGGCACCGCAGTTCCCTTGGTCCTATCCAGTTTGGAAAAGGACTGACTTAAATTCCAGTGGGTTTGAAAGATGGCCTGGGGACTCCCAAGCCCACGAGTCTTAAAGAAACCAGAGTTTCCACCTTCCGTGCTTTTTGGACTCAGTTTTGGATTTTTGCTTGGGTGTGGAGGAGTAAGTCTCCTGAGTGTAAGGCGAAGGGATGACCTGAGTTTCCTCGACAGGGTGCAGTTTTCTCAGCACAGGCTGGAGTTTGTCTTCCTGTTGCTTAAAATCCAGCTCCACGCTAGAAAGAAAGAACACAGAGTTTAGTGCGTGACCCTAGAGATCTGGTTCCCCACCCCCCATCAGGGTTATGTTCATCACAGTCTGTTTATAATATATCTGCACTGTTTAATAATAAACTGTTGACAATATCTTCTTTTTTCCTATTGAGCACTGTGATCTACTCCAAATTCACTCTTGTTCTTTGGAAAAGAGTGTACTTTCACAGGCAAACATTTAAAGATCTAAAAAACACAGTTGTTCCACAGTCTTATCATGAGACTAGGGAGATGGCTCAGCCAATATAGGGCTCATCCTGCAGGGATGAAGGTGTGATCAACCCTGAACGCTCACTAAGAGCCCGGTATAGTAATGTATGTCTGCAATTCCAGTGCTGGGGCCAGAGACTGGCCAGCCGGCTTAGCCATCAGTGAGCTCCAGGTTTGGAGAGAAGCCCCACATCTAAAAATAAGATGGAGATTCACCAGAGACTACTCTCCCAACAGCTACCCTTTGCCTGTAGCTCCTCAGCTAGGGGAAGGACTTCATACCCCTCTCTCTGGTCCATGCTGGGGTTTTCTGTGGCTTAAGCTTACACAGGGCTTGTGGATGTTGTCTCAATGGCTGTGAGTTCCTATGTGCAGCTGCCCTGTTGTGCACCGAGGACACTGTTTTCTTGTATAAATCTACTACCTCTGGCTCTTAGACTCTTCTGTCTCCTCTTCCTCAGTGGCCCCTGAGCCTTGGGAGGAAAGGAAGACCATACATCCAAGAGTACTTAGGTGGCACAAACTGGTCTCGATCAGTAGGGGAAGAAAAAATAAAGGTCACAAAGTTCTGTTGGTGAAGTAGATCTGGAAGGAGATAGGGTAGGGGATGTATATGATAATTATACATTATTCAGAATTCTTCAGTTGTCAAAAATGAAATTGAAATCGAATGGAGAGCAGTAGAGGTAGATGTGTGACTCCACTTCTGACCTCTGACATGTGCACCTGGTCACCAGAACATGTACATACATACACCTTACACAAAGTATTTAAATCTCAGTCTAGCAGAAGTCATGATGCATACACATGCATGGCACATAATGCATCAAGCTGCGTCTTCCTGTGCAGCCACCACTGGTCAGGGAAGCCTCTGGACTGAAAGCACCATGAATCGAATGACTGGCCTGCCTTCTTGCCAATTACTAGTTTCCTTACTAGTCTCAAGCATTCTTAAGGACCAGAGGAGAGTGTGGGGAGGAGTCTTGTGGTTATCTCTTCAGCACTACTGAAAGGTCCTTGCTGTTATCAAGCACAGCTTTCCAGGAAGCTGCAGAGATCGTGTTTGATCAAAACAATACAAGATTGTAATTACACTGTGGGAGCAGGGGTGTGCAAGGATGTGTGTGTTAGAAAGATAAGATTGAAGATATGCTTCAGAATACTGGCTGCTACTTAGGATGCCTCTGTGAGGAAGGCTGCCAGAGTGCTGGAGTTGTCCCTTACATCTTTGGTAAGCAGTGATGGTCTGCTAGAATCCACTCCGAAGGGATGCCCTGGCCCATGTGGTTTTCTCTGATGATGAGGCACTGAGGAGCTTTTCTTCCCATCCTGTGTTGTTTAGATCATGTGGTTTGGACTTGGGCTGTGGAGTCTTCTACCCTGTCCTGTTGTCGAGATGCCAGACTAAATGTCAGTAGATTTCAGTGAATGTTCATAGCATTCTTCCTCTAGCCTGGGGGCACATACACCGTCTATAAACACGGAATCCTATCCATTTAGAGCCATTAATCCCAGCCAAATTCTGACATTTCAAGAACACAAACCAGCAAAGCTGCATTATATGGAGTTTTAAAAATAAGTTCAAGACCTATCGAATATACCAGTTTATGGTTTTTAAATCCCATACACCATTTTTCATATTGTCAAAGGTTGTAATATCACTGAGGGTTTTTTTAATGTCAAGGGAAGTTTATGCCTATTTTCCACAAGAAGCTTTATTCTCTTCTCCATTTGTTTTTTAGGAAGGTTTTGTGTGTGTGTGTGTGTGTGTGTGTGTGTGTGTGTGTGTGTCCCTGTATGCACAAGTGTGTGGAAAAGTCGGAGGACAACTTTCAGGAGTCAGTTCAAATCCTCCTTGTTCTAGGAAGTAGAACTGAAGTCCATTGCATCAAATGTTGCATCTTGATGTGCTAGTAGAGACAAGGTCCCTCCTAGGGACAGCTGTGCCAAGGACAAACCTTAGGATTCTCGGAACCTGTGACATTCTAGCTTGTCTGGGCTGCAGTACCTGATAAAGTAGGAGATCCTGTCTTGGTGCCTGGGGAGCAGGGGTGAGTTAATTCTCTCATCATCAGTGATCTTCCATTTACTTTAGTTCCAGAAGAGATAATTGCCTGTCTTACTGAATTCTAGAAAGAACACATTCTCAAACACCCAAGATCTCTTACCTATAGTGAATAGTTCAAATATGACTGTGTTCTCACTATTAAGTGTCCAATGCAGACTTTACAGTTGGGTATGGCGCCAAAAAAGAAAAGAACTAGAGAATTCTTAGCCTGGACATTTAGGCAACAAGAGCCTTTCAGGAATTTGTGAGATGGGACATTTAGCTAAACTAATACCGAAACACATCCTCCACGTCAAGACCATCGCAACTGTCCCAGGTAGCCTTTTAGTTATTAGAACAGTGAATGTGGCTAGCATCTTCTGGGCTAACATACAATCCTGGGCACCTGTAATTACTGAATTCCCATTAAGCAGCTACACTGGGAATCCTGTCATTAACCAATTTATCACACCGTAAGACCATGTAATCACAGAGTAATCTAATCTGAGTTCTTGTTAACGAAATGACTCGACTTTATCTGTTGAGCAGAATCCCGTTTGTGCTCATCTAATATGCTGCAGCCCGGAGCAGGCAGTAGAGGGCCCCCAAGCCTGGCAGTGGGGGTCCATGACACAGTAACCATGAGCCCTGCCTCTCCTCACTGTTTGTTCTGCATTGTCCAGGTTGCAGTGTGCCTGCCTGGGGGTGACATGTGGGTATCAGCCACCCGCATTCTGGATAGGCAAACCCCGGCTGTTAAGTAACAAAAACACGTTTCCCCCCTGCTGTGTGCTAGCAATTTCTTCTTGTCAGAGTAGATACTGCTTTATTTGGGACCTGAAGTAGATGGCTGACTACATAGGGTGGAATTGCAAGGCTATTATCTGGTTATCTCTGGCTGACTTAGAGCAAAGGATTCTTTGATCTTAATGGCCAAATGGTGTTTGCTAGGAGCAGAGGTTCTGGATATTGCAGAGGTCTGTCTCCAGTCCTCCCTCTCTGAGGACAGTCAGTTGGCCACATAGAGTGTAGGGAGGCCTATGGGTAGGCGGATGGCAGTGTCATCATCTGTTCATTCCCTTCTTCCTTGTGGCCATTTGTTTACCCAGCTTCGGTGCTTTCTCTGGCTCACAGCATGGAATACCACACTCTGTTTCCCCACCCCACCCCACCCAGCTACACACAGCTTCTGAAACCTAACTACAAATCCTCATCTTTCATCTTTGAGTTCCTTCTTTGCATGGCATTAAGTGTGAAGAATTCTGTGTTTGCATAGGTGCTGGGACCTGGCCAGGATTTTCTGCTAAGTGGGCTCTGGCATCAGATAACAGGATATACTTTGTACTGAATGTAAGAGAAAGATCCATGGGCCCCATGTTTATAGCCGTTGCCCAGAGCATGTTGTTGATCCCCTCTGAAGCTTTCCTTTTCTTGTCTGCACCTCTGTTCTCTTTCCAGACATCCAAAACAGTGCCTCCCATTAGAATTCCCAGTGGGCAGAATTCCTGTGTCTGCAATTATTGCAACACCTTGACCACACTCCTCTGTGACTCCTGGTGGTTCATGATTAAAGAATGCAAAGACATTTCATTTCTCTGGTTAATTCTTCTCCCTTAAATATTCTTAGTCTTAATTATGAGTTTATAAAATAATTTTTCTGTATATTTCTTATGTGTGTGTGCAAGTATTAATATACGTACATAAGTTTCTGTACATGTGTGTATGTATATGTACACACATGCATACATATATACATATAACATACAGGCCTGAGATCAATCTGTCTGAGGCAGTTTCTCACTGGTGGCCTGCAACTTGCCAACTAAAGCTAGGTTACTTGGCCTGTGAGCTCCAAGAATCTGCCTGTCTCCACCTTCCCAGTTCTGGGATTTAGAGTATTTGCAGGATGCCTGTGTTTTTTTAATGTGTGTTCTGAGGCTGGGCTCAGGTCCCTAGGCTTGCACTTTATCAACAGAGCATCTCTCCTGCATAGTCTATATATTTCTACCGAAGTAAAACTTTGCCTAAGTCTCAGGCTGCTCTCTCAGCCCATACTCAAGCTCGGTTTTCTTCCTGGGTACAATACTACATTTCTTCCTAATGCTTCTCTAGCCATTTCATGGGATGTTACAGTACAGGGTCCTGGTGTTTCTCTACTCCCTCCTCCTCATTTGAAGCTCCCGCAGAACTTAGGTTCTGCCAACTGTTGTCTCCTCCTCAGCTTAAATGAATGCCTCAGGTGAAACCTTTCTCCGCTTCTCCTTCCACAGCAGTGAAGGGTTAAAGGCAGGTGAGCGTGGCCCCCAAGAACTTGCTTGTTTTCCGAAGTGGAAGACCCCATGTTTGGCATTTCTCCTTCCTGCCGATGCCCTGTGTCTCAGTGAGCCTCAGATCCTGAGCCTCCGTTTTTAATTCTCTTTGAGTTAGATCACAGAGTCCCTAGTGCTACCTGTGATTCTCCACATCTTGTTCTAACACTGTGGATAAATCACCTCACGTTGGGGACCTGAATTCCCTTGGCTGTGAAGTGGTGAAGAGTCTTCCACTGAAAGGACAAGCTCCAGAAGCCAATGCACTGGGAGCATGAGGGAGCGCTTATCCTGTGGCTTTGGATAGGATATAAGTAAAGTTTCTGAGTACAGCACCAAGTGGCAGTGAGGGTGACTGCTGTAATGGACATTGAGACACCAGCCCCCTGGGAAAACACCAGCGTTGTCCAGAGGAAACTGATGGGTAGGGACCTTCCCAGATCATGCCCCTTGTGTGCTAAAGGAAAGGTAAGCCTTTCTCTCTGGTCCTGTTTATCCACGTCCTCGGCCCACCTCTCCAGGCAATAGAGGAAACATTTCGCCATAGGACATCTAAGTGACACTTCGGTTTAGTGTGTCCAACATCACATCTTTCTAAAGTCCTGTCAACTGTCTTCCCTCACATGGTTGGTAACCATGACCACCATCCTTCCAGATGGCCATGCCACAGACCCTGACAGTAGCCAGTCACACATCACCATTCTGTTTTCAGTGACGGTTTTCTTTCTTTGGGGTGTAACTGCAGAGAAACTCAGAGAATGCAGGATTTTCATCCTTTCTAAAATCCACTGCAGTGTGCCCCCCCCCC
>LOJH01001828.1:5884-28380 GCA_001685095.1 Ellobius talpinus
TTATTATTATTATTATTATTATTATTATTATTATTATTATTATTATTATTTCTTAAGAATGGATGGGACCCTTGCCTTCTTCAGAGACTAAATGCATTAGGCAAGGTTGGGAAATGAGGACCAAGAATCTTAGCCAGCACCACTGGTTGGAGACTTGCCATATCCCCCACCCCAAATCTCTCCGTATCTTTCAGAAGCGGTGAGAAAAACTAGAAAATGGGGTCAGGAAACTTGCATTCTGAGAATAACATGTTGTATGACCTTCAGCCACCATTTTCTCATCAAGCTACAATAGTCAGGAGCTAGTTTATAGATTTAAGGATAAGTTCCTGCTTCTCATGATCCACTTATTTTTTTCTTTTTAGCTATGTTTTTGTTATGTATTCCCTTGATTGCACCTTTAGCACTCTTGTGCTATGCTTTAAGCTCTGACTTCAAAAGGATTGGGAAACTCCCATAAACTTTTTAACCTCAATCTCATCACCCCTGAATGATACCAAATGGTCCATGGAGGTATTGCATAAGCTCACAGGCAGTGCTTAACAAATTTTAAAAAGTATCTTTATTTACTGTTGATATTATCTCTCCAAAATGCTCTTTGCAGTCACTCCTTTCTTATGACTTTGCTTCAACTCTTACAGCCTTGACCTAAATATCTAGGAATGCATTTTTTTAATTTTCAGTACATGTTGCTTATGTGGGTATGTGCACATGGCCACATGCCACGTGTGTGAGTGGAAGCCATAGGTCAAGCCATGGAAGTTAGCTTTCTCAATCTACCATATGTGTTTCAGAGCTCAAACACATGTTACCGGGTTTAGCAGCAACCTAAGCTACCTTGTCAGTCCCCAAATGAATTTTCTTTGTTGTCTCCAGATGAAAATGAAATATTTTAAGTATTTATGTGGTTGTATTGAACAACTGTGCTGAGTACAAGCAAGGGACTCTTGCTTCTTGCTTCCTTTTGATGAGGTAAAGCAATGGATTATAAGCTATGGTACCTAGACAGGGAGTCAGATCTTTGCTACTTCAAGGTTCTCATTCTAAGGTTGGTTTTCATTTAATATTATAGACAGCCAACCAGGGGGTGTTTCATTCCGCCCCCTACCATGGAGTCACCTGGCATAATCTCCACGATATTTAGTTTCCATCTATAATAAAACTGCGCATATACAAGGTCTATTGGTAAAGGCTTGTAATCCCACCTACTCCTCAAGCAGGCTGAGGCAGGAGGATTACAAGTTTTAAGGCTTATCTGGCCTCAAGGGCAAGTTCAAGGTCACTCAGGCATTCTGCAGAACAAGGAAAATAAAGGGTACGGGTGAGAGCAGCTTGTGAAGCAGCTCAATAGAAACACAATGCCCAGTACAGGCCTGGGGATTTAGAAACAAAGTCTGACCACTCAATCGGTATTATCAGCTTCAGATATGAAAGACACGCAAGGTGAGCTGACTTTAATCCATAAGACACGGGTTCTTTCTAGGACTCAAATGGTTGTAATGGGTTTCTCTTTCTCCAGAAGAAAGAGTCAAGCAAAGAAAGCAACCCACACTTTTATCTTGTGAGAACTGGCAGGTTAAAGAGGAGGCTCATAGTCTCCCTGCTATTGTTTCCAAGGCTGAAGCCCAAGTAGTGAAAGCTGGGTCTTAATACTCATTCTGACCCTAAACTACCCTGATTCTTGAACCTTCTCCGTGGGTCAATAGAGACCTCTGATCAATGCAGATGTTTTTGTTTTTCATGTATGGGTCTGGTTATGGCAGAGTCGCAGTACCTGGTAAGCAATTTGGGTCAGAACTCCAGGCCTCTTTCCTGTGACCATCACAGTCAGTCCAAAACATACAGCAAGTGCTCAGAAATGACCTGCTCAGCTCTTTGTCCCCCAAAATATTATTTCTTAGCCAATCCATATTTTCCCATCAACGGTGTCTCAGTCAGCAATCAAGCACAAACCCAGGAAAGACAGGAGCTGTTTAATTCAGTAGTTCGCCTCCAAAGCCCTAGATGGCGCTAGAAACTCTGTAGGAGGGCCAGAAAGTCTTGGATTTCACTAGAACTTTCAGGATGCCTGTGCTAGGAGCTCTCCTCCCCTCCTCTACCATAGCACAGAAAGAAATATCTGTTCTTCTTTCAAAGACTACTGGACTCCTAAGTACTACAGGAATTTATCAGACGACGATGAACTGAAACCAATACTCTTGGTCAGGAATGGACAATCAGTTCAAACTCTGCCTACTGTCAGTTTTCGTACGTAAAGATTTACAGAAACACAGCCTGCCTATTTGTTTACATGGGGTCGATAGCAGCTTTCCGACTGCCATAATAGAGCTGAGTAGTTACAAACATCTGGCTTACAAGGCCAAAAAGATGTTTACTTTCTGGCATTTCACAGAAGAAAACTTGCTGACCTCTCCTCCAGTTTAAACTGCAAGACTTCAAGCGCCTCTGTCTGAAAAGAAAAAGGGAAAAATTCTCAAGCTCAGGGAAAATACTATTTCTTGATACTGTAATACTAAGAAACGTTTCTGATACCTTCTGTATGAATATGTAAATGCACATACACATTTTTCTACATTTAATTCTCTCAACAGCTGGGTGAAGTAAGCAGGCAATTTTAGCCTTGTTTCACAAATGGAGGAATAAAAAACATTAAGTACCATGTGCTAAGAGAGAAATTGTGTTAAGCTGGGTATTTTAGCGCATGCCTTTAAGAGGAAAAGGAGTATAAAGTCATCCTCAGCTACATATGAGTTCAAGGCTAGCCTGGGCAACATAAGACCATGTCATGAGAGAAAGGAGTGAGGAGGAGAGTGAAAGAGGGGCAGAAGGAAGGAGGGAAATGAATTTACAGCTGGAATCAAATCTAGTTCTTTCCATGATACTCAATAATTGAACAAGACCTATAACTTCTGCCCGGCATCCCTCTTCTTCCTCCACTGTGGTGCTGATTCCCAGAGTTCTCTAATGGCTTTGTAGAGTTCTGCATCCTACATTTCCCATCCTGGAGGCACATAGTTCACACTACTTAGCAGTTTACTTCATTTAAGCTTTTTCCAGTCCTGATATAGCATTCTATTGTCTCTGCTCCGAAGCCTATTTGCAGAATGGACAAATTATGACAGTCCACGTTTCCCTCAGGAAGCTTTCATTGTCGACATGCCCATATGGGGAGACAAGGCATTGGTGTAGTCTTCCATGCCACCCTGCGAGTGCACCCCAATTCAAGCTTTATTACAAAATCTTTATGGTGTTTGGTCACTTCCTAGGCATCCAGGGGTTGTACAAAAGACCCACATATCCATCTGAGTTTGCAAAAACAGTGCAGGGGCCAGAACATGTGATGGAAGATCCTGTCCTAGCCTCTTCCTTTCCAGTGCTCTCATCTTTCCTAAAGAACAATGGTTCCTAGTGGAGCCATAACCAGCAGATCTTTTCTCTTTATCACACACACACACACACACGATGAAGTCAGCAAATAAAAGCCAAGTGATTTGAGCACATCTGCTATGAACCCTCTAACCTAGCAGGATAGTAAGGAACAATATCAGAGCTGGAAAACAATTCAAAGCCAATAGAGTTTCCAGAGACATGGAATCTGGATACAAAGGAGTCAGCAAAAGCCAGAGCTGGGATTCTGGGCCTTTGGGGACAGTGTATCACTGGGAGAGTCCACCACACACGGACTGCCAGGCCTCAGCAGAGCTGATCCGGTTGCCAGGCCGTGGACCTGACTGCATGTCTATCCTGTTTCCAGGGGATGTTGATGCCTTTGATTCTGTGGCGGCCCTAAGAGGGCCATGCTGTGTCTGGAGTCTAGACAACAGGAGAGTGTCTGAGATGTCAAGAGGCCCAGGATTCTCCCACTTAGAGTCTCAAAACACAAATTTGGATTTGGTAATTTTGAAAGAAAAGGACTCTACATTTCTAATAAACTCCAGGCCCTGTGGACTTGGCTAATCTGGTCCCAGTCAATTGACTACTGGCAAGTAAACTCTTGCAAGTGGAACCGTTTGGGAGTTTCTGTGTAGTTAAACATGCTGCAAGACTTTAATTTTGTATCAAGGATTTTGTTGTTCTCCTGAAGGCAATGCCTTTTCCTGTCTTCCTCTTTGCTCCTTTTCTTTTAAACTCAAGTGTACTCTTTCATCCACTCCTGTTAGCTAGGACCGTAACATCAGGTGGAGAGTTAAGCAGCACAAACACAGGTCGGAGTCAGTCTATCAGATTGGAGTTTGGACTGCAGTTCTAAAAGCTGTACAACAGTGGACATTTTACAGAACCTTGGGTCTCAGTTTCCTCAGCTTCAAAGTGATGTGGTTATCTGCTTTAAATGACCTTTAAAATACCTTAAGACACCCAAAGAGTCCATAATGCTAAAGGCAGTAACAAGGACAGCAAAAAGAAATAATACGAGTGCTGCCACCTTTGGGTGGAACATGTAACTTCACCTGTATCACACCCAGCTTTCCCAGCCTGACATCTCGCCAAACTTCCATCTCCTGTCGCCCCAGTGCCTACTTAATGATTATTCCACACAATTACAATTCATAGTGATTTTTTTCTCAACACGGAAGTTCAGAAATAAGCATAGTGAGTTTGATTTTGATATCATTGTCCCTCACATATATTGAAATTTTACAGCCTAATTAAATGATTTATGGACCCCCCCTTCATTTTCATGATTTCCATGGTTTCAGAAAAATTTAAGTACACTGATTTATAGGGCATTTGAATTGAATTATTAGTTAGTAACTGAACACTCTCAAGAATGTACCACTGAGGAACAGAAGAAAAGCAATGGCTTTGGATTGAAATGAACCTCATTTTGGTCATTCTCCCTTCTCACTGTAGCCTTTGGCAAGTCTCTCAACTTCCCTGTGTCATGTATCTCCACATTTCTCTAGCTTTAATTCCCTTTGTGGCTGAAGAGTCAGAAAACAATAATAATGTAATCAGGGCCTTGACAAAGTTGGTAGAGAGATCTCCCAGCAGCCACTGCAAAGCAGGCTGTGATGTTAGAACACTGGTGTTAGTGTCTGCCTGCTCCGTTTTATGACTCAGCAGTACTATGGGAATTTCTACTCATTATGTCTTCAATGGAGGTGAAAACTGTCTGAGATTTGTTGAGGATTAAATTGCTGTGGGCTAGATTGTGTCACCTCAATATCCACATGCTGAAGCCCTGACTCGGAACTGACATGAGACTGTATCTGGAGGAAGTTGTGAGGGGGTGATTAAAGATAACATTGCTGAAGGGGTGTGACTCTGATCCAATAGGATTCATGCTCTAATAAGAAGAGAAACTAGAGAGTTTTAATGTATGTTCTCTGTGGTGGCTTGAATGTAATTGCCCCCCATAGGCTCATAGAGAATGACACTGTTAGGAGGTGTGGCCTTGTTAGAATAGGTGTGGCATTATTGGAGGAGGTGTGTCTCAGTTCACTTCCTGTTGCCTGTGGATCAAGATGTAGAACTCTCAGCCACCTCTCCAGCATGTCTGCCTGCATGCTACCTTGCTTCCTGTCATGATAATAATGGACTAAACCTCTGAAACAGTAAGCCAGTCCCAATTAAATGTTTTTCTTTATATAGTTGCTTTGGCAATGGTGTCTCTTCACAGCAATAGAAACCCTAAGACATTCTCCATCACCCCACCATCTCTGAGGGTATGAGAAACACATTAGAATGTGCTTGTCTACACTCCAAAAAGAATCCTTACTGAATATCAACAGTCACCATGTGAAGAACTAGATTTTTAACTTTCAGTCTCCAGAACTTTAAAAAACACAAAACAACAACAACAAAAAAACTTTCTATTGTTTAAGCCATCAGTTTGTGAAATTTTGGAACACAGTCCCAAACTGACACATATTACCTGAACAGGACTTCTTTTGGGACAACAACCAGCTCCCAAATCATGACACAGAGACGAATTATTAGTTATGAATGCCTGGCCTTAGCTTAGGCTTATTTCTTGCTAGTTCTTATAACTTAACCCATTTCTCTTTACACTTTTTACCTTTCTCCCCTTCTGTATATCTTACTTTCACTGCTTCTTGTGTCTGATTGACTGGCAGCTGCCTGGCTTCTGGCTTCTCTTTCCCCCTCATTCTCTCCTCCTTCTCTTCTTGTTCTTCTTGAGCCTAGATTTCTTTTTCTATTTATTCTCTCTGCATGCCAGCTCTGCCTAGCCCTCTCTCTGCCTAGATATTGACCGTTTAGCTCTTATAAGACCAATAATGTACTTTAGGCAGGCAAGGTGCAACAAATGCAACACATCTTTACATAATTAAACAAATGCAGCATAAACAAATGTAACACACCTTTACATCGTTAACAAAGGCATCAGAAATAAATATAACACACCTTTACACAGTTAAAGTAATATTCTGCATCATAAACAAATATAACACATCTTTGCATAGTTAGATATTCCACAACATAGAACTAAATGTATATAAATCCTGACTAGGGTTTGGAAAAATATCATTCTTCTCCTCTATCCTGGCATAAAATGTTAAATTTATTGTAAATATGAGCTCCATCAAGATACCAAAATGAACACAGGGCAATTTCTTGCATCTTGCCAATAAGCTTGCACCTACACACTTTCTTCCAAGTGTACAATGACTTCAGATGTGGAAATAACTGTGAAGGAATACAACTCATGTGCAAGGAAAGTGTAGCTGGGAATTTCCACTGACATCTGCACACAGCATTCAGAAGGAAGACACCTGGTAGACCCACTGTATTGGCAGCCATGGCCAAGCATAGAAACCAGCATGTTTGGGCTTATAACCCACAGGTGAATTACAGTTCTCCATAATCATTCTCTTATCAATGGAGATGCTGTGGTGCAAATATTGACATCACCAGCCATAAAATAAGTGCTAAGATCAATATTTTAAAATATTCTAACAGC
Source organism: Ellobius talpinus (assembly GCA_001685095.1). Classification (NCBI taxonomy): domain Eukaryota; kingdom Metazoa; phylum Chordata; class Mammalia; order Rodentia; family Cricetidae; genus Ellobius; species Ellobius talpinus. The sequence goes on from LOJH01001828.1 coordinate 12,807, forward strand.
ATTCTTTGCTCCCAATTACTTTCCAACTCTATTTTTGACCACTTCTTTTCTTGACCATTTCCCTCAGCTCACTCAATAGTCTGCTCATGCTAATGGGGGTCTCTCACCTCTCTTTGTTTTTGAATCTAGGAACTCCCACTCCCTTCATCTGTTATTGGAAAACATTATTTCTCTGTGAGTTTTTTCACGTTCTGGTATGCTCTATGTCACAAGACACTAACCACTGTTATTCCAAAATAACACTGAACTGTCATTCCAAAGATGTTTGGAAAGATGACTCCTTCCAGAATGAAGTCACACAAAGTTATGTTTCACAGACTTGGGGTCTTTCTCCTCTGATGTAGCCCATGCATGTGCAATCATCTGCCATCCAATACACTGCTCTGGAAGTATTAGGAATAAGGCAGCCCTCATTTTAAATTGTCATCCTAGCACTCAGAGATAGAGGCAGGAAAATAGTGTATTCAAGACCAGCCTGGGCTACATAGCAAGTTCTGGGCTAGCAGGGACTACATAATGAGATCCTTCTCAAAAAATAAATAAAGACAAAATAATGTAAAATCCCAGTACAGTGAAGAGTATATAGACCCTTAACAGAGACCTAGGGCCCTCATCTATCCATGGAACTGGAATGGTACTCTCAGCTTTCAAAGCTTACTTCCGGCCAGGCATGGAAGTTTACACCTATAGCCCCAGTACGCAGAAGGCTGAGAGAAGTAAGATCGGGTCACTTTGAGGCCTGCCTAGGCAGCATAGTAAGCTCTGGGCTGTCCTGGACTACACCCTGGAGACCATGCCTCCAAAAAAAACTTAATTGATTTAATTTAAATTAAAATTTAAAATAAAGTTTGTTTCAAATACTTCTCCTACACAAAGATGTCCTGATTTTCTTCTCCCCCTCACTTTAAAATAAAGATGGTAATAATATAAGTTTTTACCCATTTGGATTATTTTTAAAGTTGATATACTCACCCCATAAGAGCTATAATCATTAGGTACTGATATTCATTATTCTATACCTTCAGGGGAATTTATGAAAAGTAGTGAGGCATTGTTAGCAGATGACAGACCCAGCTCAAGTCCCGCTTCTACTGCTTCTACCTCTGCCTAGCTCTATGACTTTAGAGTAATATCAGGCCTGTGAAGAAGGCACAGCTGGTTACAGTGGCATATGTCTATGATTGCAGCACTGGAAACTTGTGAGGTATGAGCTCAAAACTAGCCTGGGCTACTTAGTCAAACCCTGTCACCAAAAAAAGGGGACATTATGATTCTTACCATTTTGAGGAAGTTCTAGAAATGTATATAATGGACATAAAGCACATAATGTATAATAAGGGTTCAAGTCAGCATGAGGTGAACTTATTGTACTACCTCTCTTCTGTATGTTACTAAGGTATACTACTTATATCTTCTGTCAGCTGGGAGTTTGTAGCGCAATGCATTTCTCCAGTCCCAATACTTAACTTCTTTAAAACAGTGTTATTTTCTCTATTTTGAGTATTGGCTTAACAACAGCAAGAGAGTCATAGACAGCTTCTTAAAGACTTATTTTTCATGTGTATTTGTCTGTACTAGTTGAAATATAGGTGCACCATGTGTACACAGGTCACTGCAGAAGCCAGAAGAGGCCTCTGGGTCCCCCTGCAAAATAAATAAATAAATAAATAAATAAATGAATGAATGAATGAATGAACGAATAAATAAATAAATAAATAAATAAGTGAGTGAATGAATAAATAATTAAATAAATAAATATAAAAAAACACGGAGTTACAGGAAGTTGTAAAGTTGTTTGAAATTGGTGATGGGAACTGACCCACGTCCTCTGTAAGAGCTGTAAGAACTCTTAAGTGCTGATCCATTTCTCCAGCCTCCAACCAAAGACCATTTAAGGTTTTCTTTCCTTGTTACATGACTGAGTTGATTTGCATAACCTCTTACAGTCTCGTTATTCATAAATGCTATGTAACTGCCCTTTTTCTTATGCAAGCAAACATCTCACAAACTTGTCTTCTGTTATCTGTGCAAAAGAGTCAAATCTCCCGTTCAAATATGGTTAGTGAACTCAACTCCTTGCCAGATTTTTGGCATCTAACACCGTCTAAAAGGTCTCAGCATTGTAAGTGTAGGAAGGGTGGGGTCATCCCAATGACATCACACTTTCATGGAATGAATAGGTTTTTCTCAGATAACAGCTTGTTTTGAAACACACCAGCCAGAAGGGAAGGACCAATTTCAGGAAATCAACAGCCCAGTACCCACTCATTCAATCACAGGCCTCGGGCCCTGAGAAAATCATCTTGCTAAACCGTGGCTTCAAATGCTCTAACATTATGCAAAATGCGTTGCTATCTCCCCGAGAGGTGTCTAGGAAGACAGAAACATAGTCATAATTGTAATTGTATTTGCAACCAGAAAAAAATGAGTGCAGGAATGTGTCAAAGGGTTTTTTCTTCTCCCTTAACACCACTCTGTCTGAGAGACAGCAGCAGCCTCAAATATTGCCTGTACTTTTTCTTGCTAGGGCCCTATTGACAATAGAATGTCCTTTCTGTGTTTATTTTTTTTATTAGCTCAATCAACACAGAACATAAGCAAGAGCAGACCCAAACCTCATTTTATTTGTGCAAGGGAACGACAACAGCTGTCCAGGGAGTCAGTGTATTTTTAACATCTCATGACAGAAAGAAAAGCGAGCGCAGTACAAATGCCAGGTCCTTCAGTCTTCTCCAGCCTGCACGGAGTCCCCATCAAGTCTTGCAATAGGCTATTTCCAGACAAAAGACATCACACAAGCATTACCTGAACCAAAATGAAACACATCTATTAGACGTTAAGGACCGGTGTCATCACTTCCTGACAGCTGGATCTCAAACAGATCTCAGAGTTGGAGGTAGGTAATCCTGGGACAGACATGGCAGCACACTTCAGGAGTCCCAGGGAAAAGAACCACAGTTTTCTTTCAGGCGGCTTTGACAAACAAAATTTCATTTCTAACCCTGATAGTTCTATTTAGGGTGTCATTCATTAGCAGGAAGCAAGGAGCTCCCCGCAGTCACCAACTTTTGTTTGTTTTCCAAACATTGGAAAATCAAAATTGTAAACTTTTCTATTAACAAATAATGCACTCTAGCGAAACTCCTTTGTGTCGACAAACCTCAGAAATGGATGCAGAAGCATGGAAGCAGCAGGGAGAGATGGAGAAACTTGAAATTATCTAAATTCATCCATCTTGCCAGTGAATGAATATTTGTGGGTTCCTCGGGGTAGGAGCGGAGGAAGCTGCTGCTAAGATGCAAGCTCTCCTTACCTTTTGTGGTCCTCCCTTCCTCCACTTCAGTTTGCCAAAGCACCAACATGTTTCCTTGCTTCATCCAAACCAATTTTGTTTCATTCTCTGAAGCAACTTTTCAGGGAACTTGATACACGTAGTTCCATTGTTTCAAATATTTCGGCTCCCTTGAGGTGGTTTTGTAATGACAATGCAATTCCCTTCAGGCCTTTCTTTGAGAAGTCCTTCTGGGCAAAGAACGTGAGGAGGATATCCCTGCTCTGGCCTCGGATGGGACCATGTTTCTGTGTCCTAGAACTTGTCACACTGTCCTGATTTGTTTCCCTCACGGGACTATGAGTTTTTTGGTAAAATGAACTGTGTTTTAGTTACTTTGAAAATTCTAGAGCCTGGTACAGTACTGGGGATAGAAAGAATCGTTGATAAACATCTGTGCAACCTGGGCGTATGGTTCACTAACACAGTGTGTGTTTAGCGTGTGGAAAGTCCTATGCTTGGAAGCCAGCCCCACAGAAAGAAGGAAAACAAAATCTTTTATGTCCATTTCCGCAGTACATGCACAAAAAACTGTAGTGACTGAGGGAAGGTTAGCCTCTCTGCCAGAATGACACACAAATTCATGTCCCAGGACCTGTTCTTTAGTGAAAAAAACCAGACTCAGAAAGACAAATACCAGAGTTCAGTGAGATGACTCAGCAGGCAAAGGCACCTATAAATCTGTGTTTGATCCCCAGGACCTACATGGGGGAATCAGAGAACTACTTTCTACAGGTTGTCCTCAGATCTCCACATATGTGCTATGGTAGGCTCATGCATATGTTCATGTGTACACACACATACAAAACAAAGCAAACAAATACATAAGGCAAATATTGTGTTTCCCCTCATATGCAGAACCTAAATGTAAAGTTACATGCTTGTATGTGGGTATATGTCTCTTTATATGGGTATGTTTGTAGGTCGCAAAACTAGGAAGAGAGAAAGGCATCATAAGGGAGATAGGATATGGAATACATGTAATAGGAAAGCTGAAGTTGGGGCTTCACTGCGAGTCGAAAGGGAGCCAGCTGGAAAAGGACATGGGACACAAAGGCTGGCAGTGGAGGAGGGCAATGCATGAAGACACAGCATAACTGTAGATGCATGTTATTATAAAGTTCATTACTTTGTATTTTAGCCTGAAAAATAATTTTAAAAGTGAAAACTTCTCTTTCTAGAAAACAAAAATAAAAACAAACACACACAAACAACAACAACAGCAACAAAGGTTATCAGGTCAGAAGCAAGTGAGATGGCAGAACAGGTAAATGTTGTTGCCACTTAAGTCTGATTACTTGAGTTCAAGTACCACAACCCATGGTGGAAGAAGAGAAACGGCTCCCTAAAATCATCCTCTAATACCCACAGACATCCACAGGCACACACCACCATCCCCAATACTCACACTAGTAAGAAACAAGTAATATTTTAAAAAAAAGCATAGTCTCATGTGTCTCAGACTGTCCTCTACTTACCTGAGGATGACCTTGAACTTCAGAATTTTTTGCATTTACCTCTAGAATGCTGGGCCTAGCTGAAGTGTGGAAACCCAAATCAAGTACTTTGTACATGCTAGGTGAGCACTCTACCAACTGAGCTAAAAAACTAGGCTAAAGAAAAAAAAATAAAACATTATTGCATCCCCCACTAGCCTCCCTTACTCTCTCTCAAATTCATGGCCTCTTTGTCTTCATTGTTGTTGGTGGTGACCGTAGTGGGGGTCATGGTAGGGTATGTGTTTGTGTGTGTGTGTGCGTGTGTGTGTGTTCCTAAACATATAAACACACCCTGTTCTGTATGTATAATGTTAACTGTATATACATGATTTCAGATTGACCACTTGATATTGGATAACCGATTTGGTGACTCTTCCTTGGGGAAGACTGTTCCTGCTCTCAACACTCCTTAGTCACCTGTAGTTCTTTGCCTGGTTGAGACCCTACCAGAGAGATTTCCCTCTTCTGTGCTAGAGTGTCTGTTCTTGTCGTCCTGGCAATCTACAGCACAACAGCTGTATCTCAGGCTCCAGGCAGCAGAAAGATTGCAAAAGAGAGACTGCTGGCTCCCCTTTTCTCCACCATCATGTGCCTGACACCTGACTCACCTCCTTGCCATGTGACTTTTCTGAATCAAGTAATTCCTGGCCACCAACACCTGACTCACCTCCTCACCATGTGACTTTTCTGAATCAAGTGATTCTTGACCAAGAAACAAAATCCCATCCTACTCCCCAACGGACTCAGATGAAAACTGGTGACAAAGATCAGGCCCAGCTCCAAGTAGACATGGGAGGAGAACAAACCTGGATGTGTAAGGGTTCACACCCAATGGCAGGAGATTTTATGCTCAGTCGTGATCATCCACCGATCCCATCCGACGACTGTTAATCCCAAATGGTGGCCATTTATTGATCCTCCCCAATGGCACTGACCATGTTTAACATCTGGAGATTTGGTCTTGTTTAAATTGGGAATCTGATTTGTTTTTTATCTGTTTCTCATGAGCAAATCATTTGGTTCCATAATAAAATATGAAAAACCATTCTAGGAGAGAAGAAAAAAAGAGAAAGAAAATTTATTTCTTGGAAAGTTAACCCATTAAATTCTTAGGGAGACTGATTTTAGCATTGTGCTAGTACTGTTCAAACATTGTTCTCTGGCAAACACTGATCGAAGGATACACACACACACACACACACACACACACACATATATATGTGCAGAAACCCTTTTTTCTACTTTGGCAATTTCTGTGAACCTTAAATAATTTTGACAGAAAAATATTTTTAAATATGTCTAAATAAAATAACTTCATGTAACATTAATTTCCTATAAATTATTCAAAATATTAGCATAGTTTTAAAAAATAATCAGTTGAGCTGTTTTCTCTTAAAGGAGAGTGTATTATGTCTTCTGATAGTCTCCTAGGGAGATATAGACAGTGGTTTATTTGCCCTTTTGCCCGTCCTCCAAAGACATTTGTAGATTGGTTTTCCTTTTTGTATAAAGATAATCCACAAGCTAGGTCTGATGGTACATGCCTGTAATCCTAGCACTAAGGAGTTAGAGGCAGGAGGATTAGGAGTTGCACACAAGCCTCAGCTATATAGTAAGTTCAAGGCCAGCGTGGGATACATGAGACCCTGTCTCAAGAAAAGAGAAGGAGAAAGAAAAAAAAGCTTTTTATAAGAAAAAGGTTTGGTTTTTTCTTTCCATTTGTTATCCAAGGAGAAGAAGCAGGCTTTAGAAAACACACATTCTAAAAGCAACCTATTCACGGCAACATTAGCTTCTGAGCTGGCCATCCCAGCACTCAGGAGGAGGCAGAAGCAAGTGGATCTCTCTGTGTCCCAGGCCAGCTTGGTCTACAGGAAGAGAGGGAGGGAGGAAGAGAAGGAGAAACCAAACTGCATTTTCCCAGAGGCCCCTTACCTTTCACTCAGGGCTCACAAACAGGTTTTCCTGGAATAATACTATCACTTTCTGAGTCTAGGATTCAGATTTGACATTGGGTCAAATCCCATTCTCATAGAGATAGGGGTTGGAGGTGACTATCTTCCCCCTCTTTCCTTGAAAGATGCATCAAGACTGTATGAGGAGAAACAAGGCAGAGTGGAGAGAAGCCAGGTCTGAAGACGGGAACCTGATGAGACCGAAAAGCAGAGACACCTTACGCCTTCAAGCAACGTTTGACTGATCTTTACCTGGCTGAGTCCTACAAGGTCTTTCTTTTTGTTATTAACCTCTTCTCAGAGGCCGTTTCTCCCTCCTCCACCCTTAGCATTCACAGAAAAGGTGTATTACAATTCCTCCTCCACACTCCATTAGCGGCGTGACTGTCCTCTCTTACAGGATCTATGGCACATAAACTGTAGTTACTGCCTCACCTGCTTGCCTTCCTCTTTTGGCTGTGATTGCATCCTTGAGGGTAGGGAGGACAGGTTATTCCCCCCAACTATCCACAGGGAGAATGTGTGAAGAAAACAAAGTATTGGAGTATAGGAAGGGCTCGAGCGACCAGTTTCTTCTCAACCAAAAATTCTATCTGTGATCGTGAATTTTCCCGATGTTTTATTTCCCCCTGAATTGTTTGGGCTGGTGCTGCAGCTTAAGTGGTAGAATGCTATGCATGAAGCCCTGTGTTCAATTCCCAGCACCCTGGGAACTGGGAGTGGTGACACATGCTTTCAATCCCAACGCTTAGGAGATGGAAGCAGGATAATCAGATGTTCAAGAACTTGGCTATGTAGTGAATTGGAGGTCAGCCTGAAAGTGAATTCTTTTTTATCAATATAAAAATGAAAGCTTTACATTAAACTAATTGAATGTTTAGTTTAAATATATAAACATCACAATAATCTCAGGAAGATTTGAAAGCTGTATTTCCTAAGAAGATTTATCTACAACCCATTCATAGTAGTTTGTTGCCAACCAATCCAAGTTTTTGATGGTCATGAACTCTTTTGAGTGGTAGACTGGTTATGAGAAACAGAGAATCTTGCTGTGTGGCTTTAGGTAGACTCGAACTGTGTAGCCAGGCTGATCTCGAACTCAGTCAATATTTTGCCTTAGCTTCCCTAGACTTTGGACATTACTGGGTGTTTTTCTACCCAGGGCAGTTTCACCTTTGGCCGCAGAGGAGACAACTTGTGTTCTCTGTGAGTTCCCAAGCTGAGCAAAACTCCCAACCCTGGGATGCTCTTTATCTGCCACTTTAAAGACAAAAACTGCCTCTGTGGTGTTCACCTACATAGAACAGATGTTTCAGTTGGCTTTACATAAACAAGCAATTCTCCCATATCAAGACTTGCTCCCACCAGTGTACTTAATTAATACGGCAGCTAATTAACAACTGTTTATTGAAGAGCAGGCCCGCCGCCAAGGATTGAAGATACATCAGCAAAGAAAGAGATGAGATCCCTGCTTTCAAGAAACTCGAGTAATTCAGGGAGTATGATCACAGTGATCGATGATAAACATCCAAGCATAGTTAAGTGAGAGCCAAGGTAATAGAAAAAGGATTTCCTGCCTGGAGAAAACCACAGTTAGGTCTTTGCTTTATTGAGTGACTGGCATGCAGCCAGGAAAAGTTCCAGTTGTAAGGCTTACTGCTGGAAAGACTGTTGTAATTAGGTAAACCAAGTGCTACTAACGGATCTCCAGGGCTATGGGACTAGCTACACTCTGAAATGGCATGGGCAGCTGCGAGACTTCACCTATAACCTACAAAAGAACTGTATTATTTGGCATGAAAGGAGTCTCCCCCGCCACTCATTAATCTCTAAGGAGAGATAGATGTTAATATAGGTAATGAAACCAAAACAACTAGTTGAAAGGAAAGTAGGGCACATTTATTTTTCTGACAACCCAACAGGAGTAACTCATTCGCGGTCGTGGCTATCTGAAGTACGCCACATGTGTGAGTGCTTACCACGCAGCTCACGCCGACTGTGAAGTCACTACTTGCTTGCTTCATCTTTACTTATTCAAGCGCCACCTGCACTGTTAGTTACACGTCTCCTTTAAGTCAGTTCTCAGTTTTAAGTCTGATGTCACTGTGAATGGGAAAAAGCCAAGATCATTCTCCTAACGTCACAAAGATGGATACAGAAAATCAGACAATACTTACATTCTAGCTGGGCATTATTGTCTGGTAAGGACTACCAAAAATGCATCTTTCCTTTTTAAAAATTACGAATTGTCATAAAGTGAGACCATGTACTCCCACACACACACATGCACAGAAAGAGAAAGAGAGAGAGAGAGCTGTGGGGGGATGGGTAAAAGGAGTTCGAGACTGGCTAGGGCTAAAAGGAATCATTTTCTCTGCAGTTATTAAAGAAAATAAGAAGGACCGCGTTTCTCCCTTAGTGATTCCATGTTGTTTGTGTGTCCACACATCAGCTCACATAAGGAAGAAACCACACTTCGTGACATAATGAACTCAAGACCTTGAGAAGGTCCCCTGCTCTTAAGTGTCCCCATTCCCTGGGGCATACTCTATATGTCTGGGAAAGGGAGGAGAGAGACCTGGTTTGGAGTACACTGCTAAGTTACTTAGCAGAAGGCAGCCACTACTTCCCGTTTCCTAAGCCCTAGGCCAGATCCTCTGTCCCTGTTCTGTAACAGATACTTGCTGGCCTTCTCTCCTGCGGCCTAGAAATGCTCTCTCTTTTATAGAAAATAGATTCTTCTCTCATACAATACATCCCAACCACATTTCCCCTCCCCTTCCTCATAGCCCTCCCCAACCTCCCTTCTCCCCCAGATCCGCTCCCCCTCTGTATCCCCTTCAGAAAGAAGCAAGTGTCCAAGAGATGACAGTCAAACAGGGCAAAACCAGATGCATTAAGACAAGGAAAAAGCCCTCATATCAAGGCTGGACAAAGCAACTCTATAGGAGGCAAAGAGTCTCAAGAACAGGCAAAAAAAAAAAGAACAAGGAAAACAAACTATAGTAAGGCATGACATAGCTAATGTAGGGGCTGGAGAGATGACTGGCTTCATGGTTAAGAGTGTGCACTGATCTTACAGAGGACCTGAGTTTCATTCTCTGCATCCACATTAGGCAACACACAACCACCTGTATCTCCAACTCCGGGGACACCTTACACCATTGGCCTCCATGAACACCTATATTCACAACTCTACATAGACATGCATATATATGTTTTCAAATACTAACAATATATCTTAAAGAAAATACCCATTGTAGAGGCAAATGTTGATAGGATGCTACACTCTTCATGCAGATGTTTGGGGTGCTTACAAATAGGGTATTTTATCACCTCATGGACCTGCTTCTATCATTTGATTTGATGTCCTTTAGATCCACCTCCAGTCCTGTGCTAATACAAGACACATGAAGTGCTACCACAGGTCAAGACATTTCCAGGACACACAAGTTTGTGAAGAGCAAGAAAACACGGAAGAGGCCCTGCGTTCTTGATGAAGCTGGGGAGGAAAACTGGAAGCATCCTCTCTATGTCCATCGGCTCTCTGCTTTTGTGGTAGGCTTGCTCAGTTTTTCTCAGTAGTATCCTTTTTAGCTTTGTTCTGGCAAGGAATTAGTCATAATTTAATATAAGTAAAAGATAATGATCACTTTAATCCATCTTAATTGTTTATGAAAGACCATTTAGTTCCGGATGTTCAAATGTTATTGTTTGCCTTAATCTGTGATTAAAACTATGCATAGAATTTCTATGATTTCAGAAAGAGCACTCCCTCTTGTGGAAGCAGCTGTTTCTGCAACCAGTTCTCAGGCATTCGAGTTCCTGGATAATTAGAAACACATTTCATAAGCAAGTGACAGAAATTCAGAGAGGACACATGAACTTAGCTGTGTTTGTACCTGGCTATTTCCTCAGTCAAACCCAGTATCCAGGTCTGCTGTCTCCAACTGAGACCTTCTCTTCCACAAGGTAAAAGTTTGGGGAATGGACTCACTGGTAGGATTCTTCTTCTCTCACACACCCCACTTTCTACTGTCATCCTTTGGGCATTTTTTCTCCATGTGAAATCATCTTGGTGTATTTTCTCTGTGATATTTAACTGTTTCCCAGAGAGGACTCCCTGGGAAACAGTTATTTTGTTTGTTATAATGTGTTATAATGTTCTTGAGCCTGCTACTCAAAATGTGCTTTGTGGACTAGGATCACCAACACCACCTTGATGACCCCTAAAATGCATTGACAACTTAAGATAGGCATTCCAGGGTCTGAGGATGGTAGAGTGCTTGCTAAGACTGCACAGGACCCTGGCACTATCGCCCACCTCCAATAAAAACATGTACTCTGATTTAAGAAGTCTAGGTTGAGGCATTCTCACAAGCTTTCAGCTCGTGTTGATGCTGCTGGGACATGAATTTCTCACAGTCTAACAAGAGAACAGAGCAAACTAAGTTTCCCATGCAAAAGCCAAGGATGGTGACTCATGCCTGCCATCACAGTACTTGTGACTGGGAGGCAGAGGCAAAGGGATCAGGAGTTCAAGGTCATCTTCAGCTATGTAGTAAAATGAGGGGGTTGTTAAAACTGTTACAGACTCAGTTGTAATATACAAGCTCCAATTCTTGGTTGCAAAGACTGGGTACAAATTGAAAGTTATTCATCCGGGCCTGAAGAGATGGCTTGTTGGTTAAAAACTCTTATTGCTCTTCCATAGAAGAGTACCCACATTAGGGAGCTCACAACTGCCTGAAACTTTGTTCCAAGGGATCTAACACGCTCTTCTGGCCTCTATAGGTGCTGGCACACATGTGGCATTCACTTACATACACATCTAAACATAATAAAAATAAGTATTTCCTCCCCCCAAAAAAGTTTTCGTCAAAACAAAGTCAATGATAAGCTCATAAACACAAAAGAAAGCCACCACCAACCTCCCAACCCAGTCAATTAAACTGTATTCAGCTCTGTTTAGACTTTAGTCAGAAGTTAAATAGGGCCAACAACATTAATTCTTGAATCCCAAAATATATTCATCACATGTCACATATCTTACCTTTGTGCCTATCACATAACTGCCAACAAAAAACAAGACATTTCTTCATAGATTAAGGTCAAATCCCAACAGTTTAACACACCCATCCCCCATTACTTTCTGCAGATAAATCCATAGCTTGCCACAATACCAAAGACCTTCCTCCAATAGTGGCCTCCATCAATCTATGCCTGAATTGGCTATAAATCAAAGAAAATTCAGGAAGTAACATAGTTTACTAGAATAAACAGCATCATGGTACCTTACAGGATAGCCTGTGTGGAAAAGAAAGCTAAACAGTGCAAATAAGAATCAAATACCATACAATGATTCTGATGCCATCTCAATAAAACAATGCTTGTAATTGCTCTCAACTGTTTTAACTAACTTGTATGTGAAAAGATACTTGTCATATTTAAAATATTTCAGATGTATTAGCGAATCATGAGCCATTGCCTAAGTTTCAGTCATCTATGATGCCTGAAAATAGATGAGTTGACTTTGGAAACAACCAATCACTTCTTAATATTATGTATTAATTCTTTGATAATTTCACAGGATGTATTGTGATCCTATTCACCCCCACCTCCTCCCTAAACCCACCATTTTTGTCCTCTTCCTCTTCTTATTTCCCAAGAGACTCTATCACAGCAGAGGTCCTTCTAGCTCCTAGAATTTTTCTGCCTCCTCTTCCTAAATGTTTCCTGAGCCTTAGTATAGGGGTTGGGTTGTAAACGTACTCACTAGGGAAAGGCACCTCACAGTCGGTTGATCTCTGCATTTTGACAGACTGTGGCTTTCTGGTATGGTCTGTATTTATTGCAGAAAGAAAGCTTCTTTGATAAGGAATGAACTACACTTACCTGTGGGCATAAGGATAAATATTTAAAATGAAGTTAGAGCATACACTGGTTTGGGAAAGTGGCTGTAGTAGGTTCTTCCCTAGATTCCAAGGCCTCACTAGCCATGGGTACTCCGCTGGGCTTACTACTGTATGAGGCATGAATTCCCTCACACTGAGAAGGCCTTACATACAATTAGGTAGTTGCTGGTTACACCCAGGCTATAAATACCACTATTGTGCCTTTCAGAATACTCTGGTCATTGTTGGGATTGTAAGCATTGAAGATGGATGGAATCATTGCTTTTCTCCCTTGGCAGCTTACATAGATCTTTGAGGTACTATGAGAGCTAGTCCTCAAGGAAGAGGCTTCTAGCTCCCATCTAGAGCAGTTCCACCAAGACTTGTGCCTAAAGCACATAGTGTCTTCAGCAACAGAGTCTCACCTTCTTTGTTGGAAGGTACCAAAGGGTGGCAGCCTGTATTATTTTGGTGGTTTCTTGGACTCCTCTGATGAGTAAATTCAAAGGTTTTCCAAGTCTGGCACTATGGCTTTTGTTAGATAAGTCTATAGTTTTGAAGTGAAGCACTGTTACCCCAAGTGGTGTGACTTCAATGAAACTCTGTGTGTGTGTGCGTGCATGTGTGTGTGTGTGTGTGTGTGTGTGTGTCATCCCAGAATCCCAGCAAAGCCTCTGAGGTTGTGTTATAGCAAGTGTCCTGGGGAATGGTCTTTGAAATGGAGCAGTATGAGAAGCTGGAAAGGACTGGACACAGGGAGAGGTGACCGATGATACAGTTACAACAGAGGTTCTGCTGATCCCATGGAAAGTTCTGAAACAGAAATGGCCATTCAGAAATGCCCCAAATAGAGGCAAAGGGCTAAGCATTTTTACCTCTGCAATCATGAGAAATGAACTTGAACAGCAGAGAAACCTTGATGAGGCAACTACCTTGGCTGAGGCAATTCCCAAGAGAGACTGCAGCGTGAGTGGTACCTACAGTATCCAAACACGTTGGGAAGGAAGCCAAGGGAATCAGTGCCTTGGGCTTCTCTTTGAAGGGGTGGATGGCGTGCATCTGGATTGCACACTGCAGCATCCACTACAGGGATGCATTGCAAAAGGTCCTTGCTGCTTCCTCAACCCTGATGATATTTTTCTGTGGTTGATGCTGCTGTCTTACAGCATCTTCAGAATCATCTGGAGTGGATTTAAAAAATGCTTCCACCAAATTCTTACTCTCTGATTGAATTGATTGTAAGTACAATCATGGTTAAATCATCCATGCCTACTTAAATACTTATTCTTAATCTGAAGGGCAGTAATGTCTCTTAACATGTGAGGTGCCTTGGGATTACACTTGGTTGGACTGGAACAAGAAAGACTACAGTGAACTGTGCTTTCAGCAACTCCTGCTTCAAAGGGATTAGTTGTAGATGGAAATCTCTGTCCTGCTTGGTCCCGCAGTTGTTCAGCCCCAAAGAAACACACAGAGGCTTATATTAATTATAAATTGTTTGGTCTATTAACTCAGGCTTATTATTAACTCTCTCTTACAACTTAAATTATCCCACAATTCTTGTCTATATTTAGCCACATGGCTTGGTACCTTTTTTCAGTGCAGCATTCTTATCTTGCTTCCTCTGTGTCTGACTGGTGACTGCATCCTGCCTTTCCTCTTCCCAGAATTCTCGTAGTCTGGTTGCCTCACCTATACTTCCTGCCTGTCTACTGGCCAGTCAGCATTTTATTAAACCAGTACGATGGACAAATCTCTACAGTGTACAAGAGCATTATCCCACAGCAAGTAGTTAGAGATGGCTAAGGTGCGTGAGGAAGGAAGGAGCCAACGTATAAAGATATGCACTCCGCCCCCCTCATGCTGCCACCTCCCTGGACTTTGCTAAATAGTTTTATTGGCCAAGCTCTAAACCTTTGAAGCTTGTAGTTTGTTTCTTTTTCTTTCTTCTTATTTTTGGTTCAAGGTCTGCCTTAGGTCTTAGTACAAAAGATGCTTTTATTCATCTAGCTCTTATGATCCTAAAAGTGTTGGCTGAAGTATAGAGTAGTGAGCACAGAATAAACATTTAGTGAATTGCATTCAAATGACCCCACCCAAACATGCCACCAATTAAAATTAAAATTCCACCAATGTACACTCTCCTCTAGGATACTGCCGCCGTAGGATGTTCTTTTATTGACATCAGGTAAAGCGATTATGTGTTTATATGTTTACTAGAACTTGAGAAATTTCAAAATTTAGAAATTGAAAATATTACCCCTCACTTCTTAATCAACATAATGGTATGCTTTAACTCTGTCCCATTTATTTCATAGCTTCAGCAATTACCAATATATATTCAACTTTTTCCACTAAAAACCACAATTTCTCTTCTCTGTCCCTGAGATCTGCTTTCTTTTTGAACAACTCCCATATGCATCTTTTAATCCATAAATACTTCAGAAGAGGCTTACTTTTTAGTGCCTGTCAGTATTACTAATTTATCGGCACATCTGCATAGTGATGTGGGCTTTAATTCACAAACGAAAGACTGCAGGATTATCATTCTATGGGTAATTTTAGGCACTTAGCATATACTTACTGCTTAAGGAAGAAAATAAAACTTCTTGAGATGTTTTAATTCTGTATGTGAACACACACATACTTGGTAGTTAAATAAAGGCAAGAAACAAAAGCATATCATTTGCTATAGTACATCTTGGGTCTTTGAGGGAGGACGAGAGGCCTAAGTTTTGGAAAATTCTTAATATTGTTATTATTGTATGTATGCATGTTTGACTGTAAGCATGTATGTCTCACCATGTATGGTTCATATTAAAGATGTGTACTATCACATCTGACTTTGTGTGTGTATGTGTGTGTGTGTGTGTGTGTGTGTGTGTGTGTGTGTGT